>CABFWB010001358.1:36117-87064 GCA_902151455.1 Timema bartmani | reverse complement strand
ATATATATATATATATATATATTGTTGAGACTGTGCTGTGCTTATTGCAGGGCCACCTGGTGGGTGTTTGCGGGCAGGTGGGCTCCGGCAAAACTTCTTTGTTGCTAGCCGCTCTTGGCCAAATCAGGCTAGTGACAGGCCAGGTTACTCGTGATGGAACTTGTGCCTATGTGAGTCAGGAGCCATGGGTACTCAACGCTACCCTCCGGGAAAACATTCTGTTTGGGGAAAACTTTGATGCCAAGAGGTGAGAACGGGTCATCATCCAACGTACAGTCCAATTTTCATAAGACGTACCTTTAGTAAAATATAAACAATAAAAATTATTGTGATCAACATCGATTACATATCACTATATTATAAGTGGTATTTTATAGGTATTTATAATGTCTGTCAAAAGTGACATTTGCAGATAATATATTTAACGTATGAATACATGAAAGTAGATCTAGTAACTTTTCTAGCTGTCAGATAAGTTTCTTCCTATGAAAATATTCAATGTTTTTTTCCATAAAAAAGACATAAGTAATTTTTTTCCCCCCTAACCTTTAGGCCAGTAATTCCCAACCTTTTTCAGCTAACTTGGCAGATCATCAAAGTTCTCCCTCCTCCCCCACTTTTTTTGATGACTATAAAAAATTATTTAAAAAAGTTATTTTTTCACGTCTTTATTTTATACACCTGACAACATAATAATGATACAAATAAATAAATGGTCTAACACAATTGCATTAACTTTCTCATATTGTGTAATGTAGCTCCGAAGAAAATGTTCAAAAATAATTTTTCAGTAAATTACCCTTAAGTAAGTTTACTAATAAAAACAAACACATCACAACAAACATGGTCAAAACTCTTGAATTATAGACTTTAAACCAAATTGTTCAAATTTTCAATAATAAGTCATTTGTAAACTACCCTAAAATTATTTGTGATATGTAAAAATAAAAACGTAGTGTTCATATTATCATAAAAAAACTATTCCCAGATATCCATTTTGAGCTCAATCTTTAAGGTAAATTTTGAAAAATTTCATTTTTTTCTATAATTTGTTTTAAGTAAACTACCATTAAATTAATTTTATTTAAAAAAATAAAGAAATACTATTCATTATCATATAAAATAGTTCCCTGATACCAATTTTGAACAAATCAGTATATATATATATTTTCAAAAATATTCAAAATTTACAAAAATCAGTTTTCAGTAATCGACTATAGATTTTTTTTTAGAAAAACCAATATATGGAGTTATTTACTATGTTAAAACCCATAACAGATACCCATTTTGAACAACATCACTAGAGACTTTTTTTAAATTTCATATTTAAAAAAAAATCATTAATTAACTACCCTTAAATGAATCTAGCCCCCAAAAACAAGTATACAGTTTTATTTTTCATGCAAGACCTCCCCAGATTGAACTTGCTAGAGCCATTTTCAAAGTATTTCTTACTTTCGAAAATCATCATTAATCTAACCCTTAGCAAATTTTTATCTAAAAAAATAAGTATACTGTGTTTTTGAGAGATCAACCACTCCCTAAATATCAATTTAAAAAAAATATATTAAAAAAAGAAGACGTCATTAGTAAACCACCTTTAAACAAATTTTTACCCCAAAAACCAGTATATCAGTATAATGCTGTTTGTCATGACAAATCCTCCACCAAATTGTTAAATCCATTTGTAAAATATTTCAAGCTTCTGAAAAATAACCCATAAATTACCCATAAATGACTTTATACCTCAAAAAAAAGTTATGCTCTGTTATTTCTTATACCACACAATCCTCAGATATATATTTTAAACAAAATTTTTAGAGACATTATCAAAATATTTTGAATTTTCAAAAATGTCCCATCAGTAAATTACCCTCCAGTTATAAAACTAATGATTAAGTGCTATTGGTCATGTAAAACAAATCTTAGATGTGCATTTTAATTGTGGGAGGGGGGGGGGGAGGTGTAACTATTCATTTGTAACTTTAAGTCGCGTTTGAATTGAACTTGAATATAAAATTTCAAGTTTTTTTTAACGTGTTTGAATAGTATAAAGCATTATTTGTAAAAATATATTTCAACAATTTTTTTTAATTAGACAAAAGGAAATATTGAGGGACTATTTGCAATTAAATTATATCTTAGAATAAAAAAAAATTGAAATAGGATTTGCAAGAGTAATGATCGAAAATTCCAAGCACTCAAACTTTTTGAGTTTTGAAAAGTCTTGAGCTGAGCTTGAGCAGCTACTAAAATGTGACTCAAACTTAAATTTTTGAGTACTTGCACAGCCTTAATTTAATTGTTAGGAAACATTTTTGAAAAATTTGAATAAAAAAAATACTCCAGTAAATTACCCTTAATTTGAGGGCTAGATTCAAAATCAAAATAGCAGAAAAACCAGAGTGAATCGAAAGGGTTTTGAAGCACAATAAAACAAGAACAAATTATTGCTCTCAAAAACACGCTACTCACACAGTCGAATAAACACCAAACCATTTTAAGTATAGTTTTCCTCAAAAATATTAAATGCTAACTATGTATTATATTTGGATGAAGGTACAGGAAAGGTGGGTAGAAACATGTTGTCCCTTTTGTGTTTTTGGTTTCCTCTTTTAGGAAGTTGCGTTGTGCTTTTCACACTCCCCCCTGATGAGTTCCGATAGAATGAAATCTAGGTCAGGGGATTGGGCGGTAACAATTGATTTTCTTCAAGAGGTAGCCATTATCTCTTTTTCCAATCACAACAATGTAAAGTATAAACTGTGTTCTTCTTTTCATTCTAAAAGCCATGTTGTGTTTGTTCCTTTTACATGTTTTTTATCCACCTTTTCTGTACCTTCTTCTAAATATAATACAATAGTCTCCTATACACACCTTAGCTCAGTTGGTAGTGTGTTTGCCTACTGAGCTAAGGGTGCTGGGTTTGATTCTCGGTATGGCCGAAAATTTATAAGTGATAAAAAATGGTTTTACTCTTTCACATTGATAAATTAACAGTCAGGGACTGGATGTTGTTCCCATCCTAAACTTAAAATAGATTATAAAACATATAAAGCTTCGACAGGCCTAGCAAGCCGGTAGGGGGTAAATATATGGCTTGAATAAAAAACTGACCCAGGCCATAGGCTGGAAACAGTAATAGATGTAAAAAAAAGTCTCCTATACGAAATTCCAACTTTCTATATCACCAATAAGTAGTTAATTCTTCCTATTATTAGCATATATTTTGAGAGTTTGCCCTCAACCCCCAACCTGCCCCATTTTGAAGTTTATAATTTAAAAACTTGTGGGGTATCTCTGGGGTGTATTTGTTAAGTAAATTTTCAACTACTATTTCCCAGGGCTCCATTAAAAATATATTTGCTTATTACTAGGACACTATTGATTTTATAAATATATATAAAAGTTTTTAATTTTTAATAGTACAACAACTTTACAATAATAAGTAATTTTGGATCTCAAAGAGTTGCAGGGATATGATCAAAATTGGAGGTATCCACTTATATATGGTATTTTCTAAGTCATTTTCCTATGCAAATAAGATATGCCATTTTGTTTGTAATGTTAAATTGTGCTTAGACAAGTATTTTAATCAAAATAATTATATTTCTACTAATGTTCATGTTTATTTGGTAAGGAGTAATAATAATTCATAGTAAGGTTATATCTTATTGTTTATTATTTTTATTCCCTCCTCCTCATTTTATCTACGTTTTAGTTTTTCTTCTATGATGAATACATGTTTCGGGGGAAACATCACCGAAACATGTCGTCATAGAAGATAAACTAAAATGTAGATAAAATAATGAGAAGGTAGTAAAAATAATAATCAAGAAGATTTAACCTTGCTATCAAAAATATTTATAGACAATTTAAAGCAAATAACTTTTGTTTCTCTTCACTCTTAAGTAAACTACCCTTAGTTTTAGGGTTAGATCAGTAATTTAAAAAAAAACACTTTTGGAGAACTTAATGAAAATACAAGATACCAAGATTCAGACTGATCAGGGAAATTGTTTGAGCTATAGATCGAGTAACAGACAAACAGACAGACAGCCAGCATTATGAAAATCACTTCCATGTATCAAAATCTTGAATTAAATTGTTTTGATGATCACAATACTTCCTCTCTCTAATGCATCGCACAAAAGTAAAAATTACATGAGGATGCCCAAGCCAACTCCTTTTTTCAATTTCTATTCTAAAATTTTACCAAAGATACTTAACAGGTAAGATTACTTTCTTAAATAATATTATAGTTATCATTTTCTTCACTTTAATTCTTAATTTGATATGTAAAATATAACTAATACTTATTTATAATTTTTTGTTTTTCATCTGTAGCTACATTCAGTTGAAATTTAAAGATGCATTTAACGTATTTAATAAAATAATAAGTGAACAGCCTGGTTATTGTTAGTTTTATCCTAGAATTTGGGTGATTGAAGATGCTAGTAAACAATAGAAAAAATATAAAAATAATTGAATCAATAATCTGAAAATGTTTCATATCTTTGATTCACCATTATGACACTTCTTTCTTCCTTTACTTGTGTAGGTCGCGGCGCAGCTCAAGAACACATCCAATGATAAAATTTGCTCACTGATCATGGCTGATCGTGGCTGAACTGTCAAGGGAAAGACAGTTTGGTTTCGTTCACTTGTATCATGACTAGGGTTCTGAGAGATCAAGTTTTTTAATTAGAGTTGTAGTCGAGCAAGCTTCTCATAAAGCTTTCAAGTGTTGAGTTGAGCTTAGAATGAATAAATACATAATTTTAAAATTTAAAACATAATTATATAATAAAAAACAAATATTTATTAATATTATTCTAATCTTTTAAATAAGATACAGATATTTAAAATAAAATAAAACTGTTTTTGAATAGTTAAATAAATCAAACCATAGAAAATTATAGAAGTAAATTTTAAATTGTGATGGTAACAAAAACATTAATAAATATATATGATATAATTCAACATTCCTAACTACAATTTTTAAAAAAGCGTTTGAGAAAATAGGTTTGGATGTGCAGATTTTGCAATGTTTATACGTAGCACCACCCCTCTATTTCTTGCCCGCCTGGAGCACAGCTGTTTACTTGGTTCTGATCTCCTGTCAGAGAGAGTATAGAGCATAAATGGTTTTTAAGGTGTACATAGAACACTCTTCCACAGATCTCTAATTGTGATTTGTCGCGAGTCGGTTTTGGTATAACTCTCAACACAGACTTGGATGAAACTGGGGTTGTCACCTTGAACATTCTGCCGTACTTGTTATTTATTCATAACACCATCAAAATTAAATGGTTCTTTGAACCATAGCGACACGTCAGCAACAATGTGAGATCAGACTGAAGTTAAGTATTATGTTATAGTGGAGGAACAAAACCCAAGATGTTTGGCACTAAACTTGTAACTACGTAAAATTCCCACCAAGATGAATATCCACAGACTCGGGACAGCCCAAGCACAAAATGGACGAGCTCCAGGAGCTAACCACATGTTGAAGGGGGCTAGCAACCAAAAAAGAAAGAAGAAAGACCAAACATCGGAGGGTGGTTACACAATGAGGGTTCAAAGAGTTGAAGAACCTAATCTGTAAAATAACATTTACTTATCAGGGAACATAAACTCTGTTGAATGTTCTAGGTACTATGACACGCTGTACTGCTGTTCTCTGACAGAGGACATAAACATGCTTCCCGGAGGGGACCAGACTGAGATAGGGGAGAAGGGCATCAACTTATCAGGAGGACAGAAACAACGAGTAGCTCTAGCTCGAGCACTCTATGCTGACAGGTGAAACAAACAAATCAAATTATACCTAAGGGCAAGGGTGGGAATTTTGGATCCTTAAGGGTAGGTGAAACAAACAACTCGGGTCAAATAAGAGGCTTAATTCCATTGAAACCTGAACACGATAATCAATCTCAGGACCTTGGGTTTTGTGCACCAATGCTCTACCACTTAGCTATAACGGTTTGTCAAGTGTCACTTTTTCACTGGTCGATTACAGCATCAGGGTGATCCTGTGGAGAAGCATCCCATATTACACATGAATAAGTCTACTTTACTGTGGTAGTTCTCATGTTGCTGTATAGAAACTGTATTTAGACGTTAATGGCGCTAGTGAAAACACATGAGGCGTGATGTGGCAAAATTTTGAAACTCTTAAAGGATACAGTTGATAGTAAACGTACAGAATCACAACCAATATGGACAAAATAATAATCAAATAGGCTATAGTTTTCAAAAAAATATTCCTTAAGTTGAATGTGGGGAAATAATATCATACTCTATGTATCCTGATATTAAATATAATTTTAAAAAGGTTATATTGCAAATATGATTAACATATTTCATTCTTTGCTGATAAATAAAGTTACTGTAATAACATGTAATTCAATTATTTTAGATTGTTGATAAGTGAACATTAATGTGTGATGTACTTAACAGCACAAAATTGGAACATAAATGTGCATTTTGTAAGTGTCGAATCAGGATTTTTAGTTTCGAATCGAAATCTAAGCTGACAGATATTTGAAGGGAATAAGTTTTCAAACTTTGAACACTCTTAGTAGATGTTATTTAATTAGTATTTGTTTCATGGCAACTAAAGGATAAATCTATACGGATTTTTTTATTTTTATATAAAAATAAATCTTCTCCAAAAATACCAAAAATGGTTGTAAGGAATTTAAGCCAATCTGTAAAATCTGGTACTTACTTTATTATTTTGATCCCGAGGAAATGTTGTCCCTTTTGTAAGACATTTGACTATGTTTATACTGTGTGTGCAATGAGATGAGTCATTTGAGACTAAGCTCACATTACTGTTTAGGGACGTCTACTTCCTGGATGATCCTTTGAGTGCAGTGGATACACATGTTGGGGCGCACATATTTGACAAGTACATACGCGCAGCTTTGAAGGAAAAAACTGTCATCTTTGTTACACATCACTTGGAGGTATATTATTAATTGGATAGGATATTAAGTTTTAGCTTGTGGCTGGATCTTGCTCCATCATTCGACCACTCTTCCTCCTTTAATTGCTTCTGATCTTCTTCTCTCGCTTGCACATGTTTTGTTTAGCTGTATTATAAATAAAGATCAAAATTAAGTAAATACATAACTAAGTGACAACATAATTAAAATAACTTGAAAGTCAAATATTATTTATCATATATTTATATATTAAATATTTGTGAGATTAATAAAAAAATATTTCAAAATTTAAAGATGAATTTAATGACAAAGATATGATTTTAAAAGTCACATGTTTTAGGGAAACTGTTTTATTACAAAATGAATTGTCATAGCTGGGTAATGATAGGACTAACCGCAGCGATCCTAGTGTTGAAGGACTCAAGCTGGCAAAAGGAGCAAAACCATTTTATCCTGGAGGTTGAGTGTCTGGGTATATTATTTGTCTGTGGGCTAGGTTTATATTGTATAGTAAGATTTAAAAAAAAATTTGAATGAAAAATCAAGGAAATTTGTAAAATGATAGTATCGATACCTTAAACAATAGATCTTGTTCCATGTCTCCTTTGTGCATGGCAGGCAGCGAGTCTGCTACATGCAACTGTCCAACTTGTTTTGGTGCTTACACCATCCCCAGTAACTTAAGTTTTGTAAAAGAAAACCAAGGAGTGGGATATTGATTTATCGGTATGAGCCAAAAATTCAATGAATATTTTGTTTTCAAGCTTAAACTGAAAAGTAAAGTAGAATATGTATGGATGGACGAAAAACTGTAAAGCAGCTTATGTATATTCATTTTATGTAATTTTGTTTTATTTTGCCTAATGACACTACACTTTTGCTCATTTGACACCTTAGTTAGGGGCTCGCTAGCTTTAATGGCTCTTTCTTTAAGGTCTGTAAACACTCTAAATTTTTGTGAATACGTTTTCCTATAAATATATACAGTAAATATTATCGTTAGGTATGTGCACAGTATACTTTTTTTCATAAATATAGCTTACTGTTAGTCCCAACATTAAAATTGTTTGCTCCAAGGTATCTTTCTATCTAATGGTGTATTTTGATCTAATTTCACACCTAAGTCCCTATGTGTGCTGAATAGTTGAGGGTTCACCGTACATAAAACTGGAAACTAACTCTGCCCCTACTCCAATCCCCCATACCTGTCAATATAGGTTAAACTCTATCCTCTTTCTTACCCCTTCATTATTCCAACTTCCCACCTATCTCCTGACATACAAATCTTTGTTAAGTGACTAGTTAATGCTCTTCCAAACAAGTCATGACAACCTCGCCTGTACAATTTGATAACTGGGTTTCATACCAATCCAAAAATACAAAATAAAAATACAGTTACAAGTTTTATGTATTTATTCTACATCAAACAAATACTATAGAAAGGCCCTATTTATTTAATTTATGTATATTCAGTGTTGTTTATAGTATTGATGATACCGGTGAAGATTGGCTGTCCAAAATTATTACATCATTTTATACACTTTCATAAAGTGTTAATCAAAAGGTTCTCTTGCTGTAATCTAAACTCAGTTATTCTTGTAATGCTGGCAGTATTTGTCTCACTGTGATGAAGTCTACTTCATGAAGGAAGGTCGCATCGCTGAACAAGGAACTCATCAACAGTTGATGGATCAAAAGCAAGACTATAGTTTGATGATGACAACTCGTCTAACAGAGATTCAGCTAGGGGACTCTGCTCGGTGAGGCTTCAGAGAGACAACTTAACACTACTTATATTTAGAGATGGGCTGCTCTATATTAATCTAACTCAAATAAAACTTGACTCAAAATTAAAAATCCCTACTCACACACACCCCTAAACATTAACATAGTCAATAAAATATGTATAGTGCTTACAACCAAGACTGAACAATAATTCAGAGCTCATTTTAGTTTTGATCATATAACAAAATAATAATCTGACCAGAATTATCGACTCTTAGCAGGCCAGAGGTTCATTGTATTTCCTGCCTCACCTCCCATCACCCACTAATAATCTCACTTTTGTTCCTGCCTCAACCAATCTCACCTAGTAGCTTGTTTCATAACTTACAGAGTGGCGGAAACAGTAAGTGTGCAGCGCAGGAGTTCCATCGGAAAGAATAGCACCAGCTCCAAGGGAAGTGTAGAGGAGATGGTTGAGAAGATGAACCCAGCAGGTACACACCTCTTCGTCCTTGTCAATCCCTTCTTTTTAGGGTGTCAAAAGGTATCAACTTATATAGTTAATTGATTAGACTTTTGAGTCCTGCCAAACTAACAAAATGTTTGCAAATGCTTGCTCTTATTATGCACCTCGACTTACTATCATTCCTTCTTAGGCTTACTTTTACTATGCACCTCGCCTTAACATCCTTCCTGATAAGGCTTGCTTTTACTATGCATCTCACCTTAATATCCTTCCAGTATATCTATATATTTACAGTAATGGGGTAGAGAAAGGAGGAAGGTAGAATACATGGGATGTATGCATTCATCTGTGTGTAGGAAAGGTTGAAAACTAAACTTGGTACACCTGGCTAACTTTCAAATATTGACCTTTCCTTCGTCACTGGCAAATCAGACTTGATAAGATTGCCCAGCGACGTGGGTGCCAAAGCTTGTTGCTTAAGTGCGTTCAAACCGTTTTATCACAAAGGCCTGCAAACTAACACAAAATATCTGCAGTGTCATAGAATAGTATAAAAATAACATAGCACTATGTTCTTATGTTCAGTCCTCTGAACTGTAATTATTATATTATAAAATAACTTTGTTTTAAATAATTAGTTTTATGCTATTCTCATTATATATAGTTGTTTTTTCTTTATTAATTTTAGTTTTGTTTTAATTTGTTCTTTGGGAGCTGCCTGCCATTTTCAAGTGTTTGAAGTATACAAAATTGTCTTCTTTCTTTCTGTTATTTGTGAGTGATGATAAAGTTGAGGTTGTCTGGCCATTCTGGTATGTGTAGAACAAAATTGGTACTCGAAACCATTCAATCAATGGATGGTTCGGCTATCACACTCCTCCTCAAAGTGACTTAGTTTTTGTTGATGAATAGCACGTGTTTGAAAGGCTCAGCAAAATAACCCAATTTTCCCTAATCCTTCATGCCCTAAGTTGGTACCGCTCAAAATAGGCATCAGCGTTGGCAAACCTAGAGTTGGAGGAGTCAAATTACTCAATTTCTATACCTCTCTGTTTTTCTGCCTTGTCTTATCCTTTGATGACGGGAACAAACACTGTACATTACTCTTTGGGCAAATTATTCAAATATAATATTTCATTTCATCAAAGGATTTATAAATCAATAGGGATGGGCCATAAAATTCCTCAAAGCCTTAAAAAACTTTTTTTTTTAATTTCATAAATTAAATTGGTTTTAGAGCTTTAATATTGCTTATTGGTAGGTGATTCAGAACCAATTATAATTATACTACAAACATAAAAATCAGACTTTAAAACAATAATTTAACACTTAACTGAATGTATGAATACTGAATGGATTATAAGAACAGATGTTAACATTTAGTTACTATTTATATTTTCTAATTCGACAAATCACAAACAAACTTCTGATGACATACCTTTCATTACCACTACCATCCAGGACTGCAAAGAATCAACACGATCCTCAAGAATGGCCACAACTTTCTAACTTCTTCCACTCAGACACAAAACCTTCTCAGCTCTCCCCCGAGAATCTCTTTCAAACAGTCATCTAATCTTTACAACCTTCTTGTACATCCAAAATTGCCTGACCCCAACAAAAGGTTCACACCAATCAACACAGCAAAAGGTTCACCTCAATCAACACAGTAAAAGGTTCACACTTGTGAATGAAACAACGCTTCAACACCTGCAAGATCCACCCATTCAGCAAGACCTTCAATAGTAAGAACACCAAGTAGCAATACCCCATTCAAGGTCACTTTGACTGCAACAAATCCAACTTCACTGCAATTTTTGTGAGGCTGAATACATTGGATTCACAACAGGACCTCTGAGATTACACATAAACAATCACAGTTTCGATACCAACCACAAAAATCTATATAAACCAGTTCCTTCCCATGCTAACACCCACAATAAGTACTTTGACTCCTGCTACACCACCAGAGTACTCACAGCCACTTGCAACAACTCTCAACTTAGGCAATGGGAACTTGCACATCAATGGGTAACCAAATCCAGACCACCCCCTGGTTTGAATCTGAGATTAAAAAAAGATCATATATTATATCTTTTAAATCAAACATAATTTTTTATTTATTTATTATTTCATGTATAGCCCCTGTTAGTTTTAAAGTTACTTTTAATTATTAATTCTCAGCAAGCTATTTTTTCTTTTCAAACCATATTTAGTTAAATCAATTTGGTAACACTGCAAGTTTTCAGTTACATATTTCAAATCATGCTAGAAACATGTAGTTCCATAGCTTATCCTTGTTTGTTTGTTTGTGTGTTTGCAATGTGTCTCTTCTAATGATAAAGGAACATCTCCGATAATTCAACAATGTGTGAAGTGTCGTATAGTGCAATAGTTTGAGAAGAGAAGAAATGAAGAGATAAGTGTGTTTGTTCCTATTTAGGCCTAACCTAACTATCCTTTCAGGTTGGCTTCCTTCATTATCAATTACTTTACATTATTGTACACTGTTTCTACACTGTCTTATTATACATATTTGTATTTTCTATTATTCTATTGTATTTATATTTCCTCTTATGTTTATAATATTTCCAAGTTTCACATTCGAGATTCGAAGGTAGATTGAAGAGTGTGATCTGTACACTGGTAAATTTAACACGACTCTAAAATTAACTATAGTTTATATTAATAAAACATGATATTAGTTTGTTTATAAGTGCTGTTTTTGTTTAAGGTGAGAAGCTAACGACAGCAGAACAGGTGGAGCGGGGCCAAATTCGCTGCCAGACCTACAAGACCTATATTGCGGCAGCAGGGGGCTACATAGTGTCTTTTCTTGTGGTACTCACTTTCCTGCTGAATGTTGGTAGCACTGCCTTCAGCTCCTGGTGGTTGGCAGAGTGGATCAAGGCTGGAGGAGGGGTCAGAGGAAACTTTAATTTGATCTGATACCTTTACACTTTCTTGTGTGTTTCGTTCATGCTCTGTAACATTTAATTTTTCAATCTCAACTTCCCACTAGTGATTTATAGTTTTGTTTTTTATTACTATTTTAATAAATAGAGATTAGTCTAATCCACAATTTTTTTAGAATCTTGAGTTTATAGAAAATAAAGTTGGGTCGAATTCACTATTTTACAAATTCGAATATATATTGTTATGTTCATAATTTTTTTCAAGATTTGAATGTAAATTGGAGATTCGAATTTGTAAAATAGTGAATTCGACCCAACTTTATTTTCTATAGATCACAAAGTCTAGAAAACCACCTAACCTAAATATTCGCTAATTTCTACCCAAAGACTACACCAGCACCACCTACCATCCATAGAGTAATAGAGAATCATTCAGGGAATTTCAACTCCACCAGAGAAGTTTTCATCCTCAACAATCAAGTTGGCATTACTGAAGACATCCTGTTCAGTCTAATTACTACTACTTCCTGAGGAAGATGCTATAATAGCATCGAAATATTGAAGTGTGTGTAAATATGTGTCAGTGTTTTTACTTTTATTTGTGTGCTACCATTTTCCTAATATTCTATCATTTTAGTTATTACTAGAATGTTTTATTAGTGATGGGTTGGAAGTTACACTTGAAAGGACAGATGGGAAGTGACCAGAAGGTGTAGCAAGCTACAAGTATTCTAATGGATCTACTAGTATCCAGGCCACACTAGTTTAACCCAGTCACTCGGCCAAACTAGCACATTACCGATGCAGTCTCACAGGTCTCAAACCACAGACTAGGGCTCTGCAAGTATTCAAATTTAAGTTATGGAGACTTATTTTGAGAAAATATTAGCTCATTAAAACTTCGATTTGACAGGTTTTTATAGAGTAATTTTAATGCCTTCAAAGACGTGAGTGTTGTTCTTATTTATAAATTGTGTTTTCTTAAAGTTTTATTTCTAATTTAAAAAGAATTTATTATTATTATTTTAAAAAGGATTGACTATTTATATGTGAATGTCATACCTATTTTAAGAACATGTGTTATTTTGAGTGGTCACATTTTAAAAATTATGAATATACTTGAACTCGACTCAAACTCAGAATCTTTTTGGAATACTCAACTCTAATAAAAAAAAAACAAGCTTGCAGACCCCTACCACAGACTCTTAAGTCACACATCAAACCCTCTAACTCACTCGGTAGCTGCCAATGGAATCCTCTCTGCTTCCTTGAGCCATCTTGGCCTCGGTTCACTCCCGGGCTCCTCTCGATAACCTGAACCAATCAGGGTGCTGAACCCTAACCCAACAGAGGTTGAGGTACTGCTAATGAGTTTTTGATGTCTTCCCCAGCTCTCTGCTGACTCATGCTGGGTTGATAGTAATTTGATATTTAATTCACAGCTCACTAACTTGCTGCACTTCCTGTCTTAGATTGCCAAACTAGTAGACATTGCTCCCCTATTTTAAAAATGAATGAAGATTTCCATAATTTACATTCATTTATCTCTGATGACACAACTTAGTTTTTACACTGAACTTACTATATTGACTTCTCATGCTGAACGTACTAAAAATAATTGAGCAACTCAAGAAATGTCTACATCTTCAAGTTTCTTGTTACAACACATATGTACGACTGACCACAACAAGAAATGTCGTAGGCTCTGAAACAATCTCAACTTATTATATGCAACTGAGCACTTTGCACTTTGCACTTTGCACTTTGCACTGCACTTTTAAACAATGTGATACTCATAGCTATTTGATTAAAATGCAAGTTTAGCTATGTCTAAAACTTTACATTTAATTTTTTATAAAAGTAAACCTAGCTTAGTGCTTGAAACTTTACTATCCAACCATATTATTTGTTCTAAATCATTAAATTCTATGGTTACTAAAAGTTTAGCTAACATTTCTCAAAATTGTATTTTCAACAACTAAGGCTACGTTAATCACCAATCTTCAATACTTTCTTTTACCTTAACTTTAACTTTTATCTGGCTATTATGACAGTTATATTGTGAGAAAAGGCAAACGTTTTAAATAAATAAGAATAATAAACATAGGAGTAATTTTTTTTATCCATAATATCACTTAAGTTTAAGTTGATTTTTTTTCAAACTTTTTTTGCCGAAAAAAACACATTTTATTTAGGCCTACCAACTTTTAAAATTAATAAAAAAATTGTTTTATTTAATGAAATCCAATCATTTTATTTACAATAAATCAATGTCTCTACTTATATTTGTCATGTAACATCTGCTTAGAATATTTGTATTAATGTGTGTAGAACACGACACTGGTAAATGAACTCAACGAGACAGTGCTGAGCAACAATATCAATGACAACCCAGACTTCTCGATGTACCAGCTGGTGTATTCGGTCATGATTGCTGTCATTCTAGGGACAAGTTTGTTGCGTGGGTTGGTATTCACAAAGGTAACTGTTATACTTTAGCATTAAACTGACTTATATCCATTAATTTATGAAGGCAAAATATACAGTCTCTCTCTCTCTCTCTCTCTCTCTATATATATATATATATATATATATATATATATATATATATAATCAAATAGCCAAAGCTATTATTTATGCTTTTAGTGAGGATTACTCCATCTAGATATCATATTCTGAAAATTTAAAAATTACACCTGGACACGGGAATCAAAACCGGGACCTTTGGCTTAATATGCCAATGCTCCAACCACTGAGCTATCCAGGATTCGTCCCGTGCCCAGGGTCATTCTTCACTCATATTTTAAGGCAGAGCCTGTGATGGACGTGCGGAAATCGTCGGCTACAAGTGTGTGATTATATTAATATCACGAGCTATCAGATAACGCAGCCATCTTCGACTCGGTAGTTGACTTATTGGAGTAATCCTCACTAAAAGCATAAATAATAGCTTTGGCTATTTGATTCTTAATATGCAATCCTGTTCAATTATAATAATTGTACAAATGGCTGCAATAAGCCAACTGGGAGAAGGAAAATAAAGCACAAGAATAGCTATAGGAATGGAATAAGGAAGTGAAAGAGAATGGCAGGAAGTGTGGTAATGACAAGGAAGAGGATAAGGCCTAGTAAAGCTATAAAGTTTGATGGAGTAGAGCTAAGAAAGTTACAGAATGTAAAGTATCTTGGAAGTGTGATTGAGGCGAGGGTTGGGAGTGGGGTGGAACAAAATAGAGGGCAGTCGGGAGAGTTCTTCTAGAGGTGTGTAATAGACCTGCTATCTAGAAGAGAAGTGCCCTTAAAGTGTAAGGAAATCTTGTACAGGTTGTACTTTGTACCCATTGTAACATATGCAGCAGAAACATCAATATTGAATGAAAGAGAGACTACAGAGTGTTCAGCGACCTGGAAAACAGGGAAAAGTCAGGGAATTTGATCAAATTTCCAGAATTTTTACATAGACACTAAAATAATAGGCCTATACTACATTCATTTACAATAATGAACTTTTAAAATACACTTTTCTTCACTACGAATTTCTTTTAGTACAGTTGTCCATCTTGAATATACTAATCTCAATTTTCAAAGTCAACATGGGATTTTCATCTAACCTTTCCACCCCTCTATCGTGTCTTGACCCAAAGTTGAGTCATTAGTTCATTAGCCCATGTATGTCGATCTTTTAATGTCTCACTATGATCTAACTCAAATCTAACTTGGAATGCACGACCCAACGGCCCATTGCTTTAGGCTGACATCCTTTAACCCCTGCATAAAGTGTTACAATTTCAAAATGTGTATGTATCTAAGAATATTATTACATTAGGTCTTAATACAATAATGCTTATAATATAGTGACTGGAAAAGTTGGAAATTGGCTCTGGAAAACCTGGAAAAGTCAGGGAATTGTAAAATATAGTTTGGCTGGACACTCTGAACTAGGAAATTGGAGGCCATGGGAATGAAGTTTGTGAGGAGCGTGTTAGCTGCCACGAGGAGAAACAAGATTAGGAATTAAGTTATCCGGGAAAGAGTTGAGGAGTACATGAGATAGTAGAGGAAGCAAGAGTAAGATGGTGTGTGGGCATGTAATGAGGATGGAAAAGGAGAGGATGCCACTGAGAATGATGGAGATGAAGTATGTAGGAAAAATACTGCTAGGGAGACCAAGAAAGATGGAAGGAGCAGATAACAAAAAGTGTGTAAGTTAAAGGAGGAGAATAGAAGGGATTAAAGGAGAAGGATGGTGGAAGGATAAATAAATCTGGAGGCATTTTACTAAACTGATTCGACCACAGGTTGGAAACGACGATGATGATTATTAGTTTTTTGCTAGTAGGAATCTTTCACTTCAGGTCAGGATCAAGCCAAGTTTGAAAGTTATAGAGCAATAGTTGTGTAAGAAATATTTCAAGTTGAATTTCTGCAATAGATCCATGCTTAAATAATAAATAAGTACAACTATAATTTTCGTAGAATTTATTTATATAATTGTAAACCCGCCTCGGTGGCGTAGTTGGCTAACGCGCCAGTCGTGTTGAGTCAGACCACCGAGGACGGGGAGATCAAGGTTCGAATCTCGGTCGGGTGAACTGGGGGTGGTTTTTCCTAAATGGTTTTCCACTCTCCCTCCACGCAAATGCGGGTTCATTTCCTCTAAATTCAACCTTCCCAATTCCTAATCCATAAGTGTAATTAGTACTTAAGCGTATAACCCGAACGGGTAGTAAGACGCGGTGCTAAAATTAATTAAATTAATTATATAATTGTACTTTTTTTTTTAATTCGGCAAATTTAAATATTGAGGGATTTTATTTGCCATGAAATTATATCTTAAAATTGAATAAAATTAGGAACTTTTGAGAAAAAGATAAAGAATTCGGAGTACTTGAATTTCTCAAGTTTTAAAAAAATCTTCGAATCTAGTTTGAGCAGATACTAAAACTCGACTTGAACTCGAGTTTTTGAGTACTTGTACACCCGTAATAATGATGATGGTGATGATTATGATGACATATATATAATAAAATTGTAGAAAATGAAACAATTCCATCTTCTTAACTGTTACTGTCCTCTGTAGTTAGCAGGTGGTGTTAGTGGTGGAGCGGAGTTTGAGTATAAACTTTGTGAGCCATTGATGTGCCAACTCCCATCTTAACTGGGACAGATCACATCTACTTTAAAACCACCCGATATAAATATATGTCAACAGTTCAACAACCTGGCCGCAGACCAGTAATTTAACACTAAACTTGGGATAGGACCTCAAATCCTCTAGTCCTTAAGGATTTTCAAGAAAATTTTGGATTCAAAACTAAGGGCAGTATGCAAGAATGTTAGTGAATGCTTTGCGGACCGATAGTGTGGTCCTGAGCACACTATCACTCCAGCTTTTAACCTATGGTGAGGCAATCAAACCGACGCTAATGTCCACTAAGCATCCACTTAGTCAGGTTCTTGCATACAGCCCTAATCCTTAAAAAAAAAAATTGTGTTCAAGAGATGCTTTTGTAAAATAGTAATTTCAACCTAAATATAGTTTTTACTTTTATTTGGGGTTCATTTGCTTTTACTTTACATCCATTACTGTTTCCAACCTAGGGCCCGGGTCATTTGGGTTCATTTTCTACTCTTATATAATATCATCATCATCATCATCAACAACTTTCTCGACACTTTTATTGCAATTATTTAATCTTAAAGGTTATTAAAATCAAACAAATGAAGATAGGCTACATTTAAATCTAACTAATACATGTATTGAATTGGCTTTTGTTTGTGTTTTATAGGTAACTCTGCGAGCCTCCAATAAACTTCACAACCAGTTGTTCACCAAAATTATCAATAGCCCTATAAAATTCTTCGAGACCACACCCACTGGCAGAATTCAAAATCTCTTCTCCAGAGACATAGATGAAGGTATATGCAATAGTGGTGGAAAACATTGATACATGCCTAACTTAACAGTTGAATTTCACTATCTTGGTGTATAATTTACTCTCTAGTAGGTTTGTACAAGGTCCACTTTTGGGATTCGAAGTGAAATAGAATTGAATATATAATATTCCTGAAATCGAATCAAATTTTGAATACTTTATAAAAAAAAGTTTTTATGTTGAAAAAATACTGTATTTAGATATTATTACTTTTTGTCATGTGTATAGCAACATAGAATTTTTAAAAAAATTAACAAAACGTGAATTTTGGATGTCATTATTTTTATTGACTATGCTTAGTAATTAATTTTCAAAGCAAAATCGAAGTTTTCAAACTTGCACACACTGGTATTCTTTCTTGTGACATATTACTTGCAAATTAAAGGTGGTTAAACTTGGGTGTAATTGGTTAATGTCCACACGTTTGTTTGACAAAAATTATAGTGTATAAAACTGAATAAAATATGTTAATTATCTATAAAAAGGTTACTTAAATTGGCTAGTAAAAATCAAAATAATGGAAAATAGTGCCTATATACAGGTACATAAAAAAAGACTCAACGTTTTAGTCAACTTTTGAATTTATATTTTTTTTATTACTCTATAAATACCTATACAGGCGATATGCATGTATTATAATTACTCTAAAAGGGTAGGGATGAGGAAGGAACCATTTTAGAGGTAATCTACATACATTTGCTTGGAAGGAGAGTGAGGAACCGTTTAGGGCAAACCGCCCTCGGTGGATCCGACCGACCAGGATTCTAACCTCGATCTCCCCGTCTTCAGCTGACAAGTCTAGCATGAGTGTGACGCCTTAAACCATTCTGCCACTGGAGTGGGTTATTTTGGTTTTATAGTCTGTTAATCTCACGACATGGGGTAGGGGTAGATGTACACTCTGCTTACAAGGAAAGATAGCGAGCTTACCTTGCTTGGTTCCACTATGTCTTGGTTTATAAGATAAGGTAAGTCTTCTAGGTAGCCTAAACTAATGGTTAGAGCCCCATAAAAATGGTTTTATTTTTAGTTAAATTTCCTTTTTCTAAATCTCACTTTTCGATGTTATTTGGTGTGTGTTCAAAATTACATGTTATCTTAGGTGTTTAAGTATTATTTACATATTGAGACTGTATACAAAATTAAAATTTATTATTGAAACCTTATATATTTGCTTTAAAATTCTTTGTCGAGTTTGTTTGCATATTTCACAATTTTGTAGCCTAAAGTTAGCTTAATCTACAACAAAATACTAATAAAATTACAGCATGGTCAAAATTTATGCTTAATTTCTTCTTAATTTTTTTGTAAAAGCAGTGTTATTTCATTTTATAGGAGGATTTCATGTAACGAAGACAATTTTGTTTTGTTTCATTTTTCAAAAACATTGTAAATCATATATAAAAACTATCAAAGGAAAAAGTACTTGATTCCATCTTTGTACGGCACTTTTCGTTTTATTGCATTTTCTCCCCATTTTTACGGGGCTCTACTAATGGTGCATTGTATTGAATTATGAAATATATGAAGTACCCATGTTTGAAACCTGAACAATGTTGTAGTCTTAGTTTAATTATTCATATTATTAAATTAAAGCTCAAACCATTCTTATATTCACTTAACAATATTATTTGTTCACAGTGGACACTCGTCTACCTATCACTCTTGAGAGCATCTTACAGAACATGTGGCTTGTGCTCTTTGCTGTGATGTTCATCTGTCTTGTGTTCCCATGGTTCATCATTCCGATGCTTCTGCTGTTTATTTTATACTACTTTATCAGCAAGATCTTCAGGTCAGAACTGTTACGTTTAGAGATAAGTCAAATCCACTATTTTACAAATCTAAATTATCATTTTACCAATATATTTCAAATTGTGAACCCAAATCTTAGAAAATAAGGTAAATTTAAGAGGCTTTGTCTAATAAATTAATTCTTAAGTTGCTATAGAAAATATAAATAGTAACTAGATTTAAACATAATTTTGCTACACAACATTCATTATAACATTAACATGCTAAGGGTGACCTGGTGGTCTAGGGGTAAGGTGTCAGACTTCTGTGCTGAGGGTCCGGGGTTCAATCCTCGGTCCAGGCACAGGTTTATCTGATTGCCAAACCCTTCCTTCACCTCTGACAAGATGTGTATTAATCACAACTTGTGAATGTGAGGAATGCCAGGCCTCCACCGTGGTTCGGATTCCACGTTAAACTGTAGGTCCTCCATTTCATCTCACAATCACCCTACCATTGCACATTAGCGTAAGTGCATATAACCCGAACGGATAGTAAGACGCGGTGCTACTACTACTACTAATAATAATAATTAACATGCTAAGTGTAAGGAAGTGCTATATTAGGCATACTTTAGACACATAGCAATACAAGGGGGTATCATAAAGTTTCAAGACTAGTTCTGTAAAATTAAAACAGAGTGGAGCATGTAGATGCATGCGCTTTTGTGACGATCTGTGACTTTCATCTGTCAGTAGGACAAGTGGCATGATTCTGTTTAGACCAGTGACTGTGCTACACACGTTTATTTGATGACGTGCACGGGTGCATTTGCGATTATATTATGGACCGCAAGCTTGAGCAGTGAGTGAACATCAAATTCTACGTCTTACTTAGAAAATCTGGAATAGAAACCTTCCAAATTATGCAGCAGGCTTACGCCTTACGGCAATGAATCTATGAGTTATCCGGTGTGTTTTGAGTGGCACTCGTGCTTCAGGAGAGGCAGAACGTCACTGAAAGGCGAAGAGAGGTCATGGCGACCTTACCCAAGCACAAAACCGGAAATTCTGTCTTGGAGATCTGAGGTTCTTCCACTGCGAATATTGTTCAGTCTCCGGGTCGTAACCTTAGATCCAACTCTCGTCTCCAATGATGATCCTCGACATGAAGGTTGGATCCTCCAGGGCTGGTTGACGGAGTTCCTGACATACTTGGGCATGGTGCTCCTTCTGTTTGGGGTCAGAAGCCCGAGTACAAACTTGGCGGCAATGCAGTGCATGCTAAAAATGGACGTGAGGATTGTCCGTACTGATCCATATGGCACATTCACCATGTCAGAAATGTCCTTATTGGTCATCTAGCGATTGTTACGCACATCTTGCCTAACTCTGCCCACAATCTCCAGGTTTGTTCTCGTAGAAGGTCACCCTGTCATCTCTTCGTCTTTCAATGATGTTCTGCAGGTTCTGAAGCGTGAGTGCTACTCAAAACACACCTTGCCGTAAGCCTGCTGCATTATTTAGAAGTTTTCCGTTCCAGATTTTCCGAGTAAGACGCAGAATTTGATGTTCGCTCTCTGCTCGAGTTTGCGGTCCATAATAAAATCGCAAATGCACCCGTGCACGCCATCAAATAAACGTAACACAGCCACTGGTCTACATAGAATGATGCAACTTGTCGTACTGATAAATGAAGGTCACAGCTTGCTACACCAGCGCATGCATCCCCATGCTCCTCTCTGTTTTCATTTTACAGAACCATTCTTGAAACTGTTTGATATCTCCTCATATATGCAGCAGAAACGTAGATATTGAATGTAAGCGAGACTAGGAAATAGGAGGCCATGGTATTGAAGTCTGAGGAGCACGCTAGCTGTCACGAGGAGAAACAAGATTAGGAAAGAAGTTATTTGGTAAAGAGTGGGAGTACAGGGAATACATTAGAAGGTAGAGCAAGCAAAGGTGAGATGGTATGGGCATGTAATGAGAATAGAATAGAAAAGGAACCAAAGAAGAGTGATGGAGTTAAAGTTTGGAGGAAACCGACCACAATGTCGACCAAGGAAGAGATAGAAGGAGCAGATATGAAATAGTAACAAGTGTGCAAGTGAGAGGAGAAAAATTGATGAAAGTTAGTAAGAAAGAATGGTGGAAGGACAGAGGGAAATGGAATCATTTTACTAAAATGACTTGGCCACAAGCAGGAAACAGTTGATGATGTAATTCAGTTAAGTGGGAAATTATTGATCTGGGTTCTGGTTGATGAGTTTGTCCTAATATTTTTAGTGTACCAGCTTGACTTTTATATGTGTATTTGACAGTGTTGCGATACGGGACTTGAAGAGGCTGGAGACAATCACCCGCTCACCCATTTTCAGTTGGGTTGGCACCACCGTTCAAGGACTCTCCACGATACATGCCTTTGGAAAAGAAGGAGACTTTATTGCCAAGTAAGTAACATCAGATTTTTAAATGAAATTTGGAAATAATTTCAAATACATATCAAATATAAGATTTATATTCTACTCGTTGAAGATACTCTTGAAATATCAGGTCAGGCTTCAGGCATAAAAATTAGCACTATTTTTTTGTTTGTCCCAAAGAATTGATCAATTTTTGGATTGCTTTAAACTCAATTTAAAGTATTGTTTCATAGGAATAAACAACTTAACAATATTTAGGATGTGCAGGAAAAATTAAAAAGAAAAAAAATGCTATGAAGTTTGAAAATAACAAAAATCTTTAAATCGCATTCCCTCCTTGTTTACAGGTTTAACCAGATGTTTGATGAAAATACAACATGTGTCTATCTGTACAGTATTGCCATGAGATGGCTTGCTATCAGGGTCGACACACTAGCAGGTATTTATACATTAACTATAATACAACCCCTACAGCATATAATTCATTCACGATAGATCTTTACCTGGATGACAGTTCAAAAATCATATGTTTAGGTTTTAGGTTACCAACACTTGTAAAAGAACACTGTTTTGTTATGAATGTTAAGTTTTTTAATTACATGTTATATTTTACATTTAAAATAACTTAAACTTAAGTTTTCTCACATTATTTCATTACTTTTAACAATTTCTTTTTACCCAATTCGAAACAATATTTTAAACATATATTAAAAGTACCTATTCTTTGTTTTGGAATGTTATCTATGATGTGTAGTATAGTGCATGCATTAATACCTTTTAATAAAGGCATCGTATTTACTTGGTAAAGATAAAATATTTGTAATTTATTTTATATATGATTAACTATTTTATTATTAGTTTATTGTTTTTAGAAATATTTAACTGAATAAAATATAATCGTCTGCTGCGAGGATACACCATTTTAAACAACTTGTCCGCGTCATCATCAACCACATGGCTAATATTCGTTGGTCGCCATTTTAAAGCCATATTTGTTAGACCTTTTGTGAAAGTGCTCGGAATAATAATTATTTTAACTTGAATAGAAGGATAAATAAGCTTTGTGGACGACCTCAAATAAATATTAAGACTTTGTTTAATTTAAATATATTTCATAGAATTTATTACTGTGCGCGTTTATTATATTTTTAACTTTAAATTAAGTCTCTAGTTTGTTAGGTCCACGCCTTACTCTAACTTATAATAATTTATAACTAAGTTAAATTACCTTTTATTTTAATTATTGGGCTTCTGTATTAACGTAAAAAAACTTAATCCTAGATCATATTACTAATTATTTTAAGAATAACTTTGTGTATACAGATATTTTCTCTTTAGTTCGAATACATATTAGGCCTAATTTGGTTAATTTTAATCTTACTTTAATATAACTTTAAACTTACTTTAAAATAACTTTAATCTAACATTAATCTAACTTTAATCTAACTTTAAACTTTTATCTTTTATCAAACTTAAATATAAGTTTAATCTAACTTTAATCTCACGAAATTTTATAAGGGGTTCTTTTTATTTGTGGATAGATTTGTGTGTGTTTTTTTGATAATGAGTTCCCAGGAGGAAAAAAGAAGAGAAGTTACAGATCACCAAGTCATTCAAAAATTTCAATTTCAAAATTCTTTGAGGCATAATATTGGCCTAAATTACTGTGGTTAACTATCACATTACTCTACATAACCATATGTTTTCATAACAGCTGTCCCAAGTGACAGTGGCAGATATCAGCTGTTGGCGTAGTGATATTTTAGGGACTATTTTCTAGTTACTTTTTGAGCTGTCATCCAAGTAAACTTAGGTCGTGAATGGCGTATACATGTACAACATTGAGGTGGCTCAATGGCTAAATAATTCTATAGTATTTATTTCTCTCAATTTCCACTACTATAAAATTATCTATACAAGGAAAACCTCTATTTGCTTTATGACGTAATTGGTTTATTTGGAAAAAGTTACAGGAAAGGTGGATAGAAACATTTATTATTATTATTATTATTATTATTATTATTATTATTATTATTATTATTATTATTATTATTAATATTAATATTGTTATTGGTATTGGTATTGGTATTGTTATTGTCGTTATTGTTATTGTTGTTGTTATTATTGTTTTTATTGTTTTTATTGTTTTTGTTATCATCATCATCACTGCATCTTACTACCCGTTCGGGTTATACGCACTTACGCTAATGTGTAATGTAGGGTGATTGTTAGATGAAATGGAGGACCTACAGTTTAACGTGGGATCCGGACCACGTTGGAGGCCTTGCATTGCACACATTCACAAGTTGTGATTAACACATTTCTTGTCAGAGGCGCAATGCAACTTCCTAAAATAGGGGGAAAAAAATAGAAAAAAGGCAATTTGTAAATAATGAAATGACACCTAGATAGGAACATGTAAAAGGAATAACATACGAGGGGGTATATAAAAGTTTCAAGACTGGTTCTGTAAAATGAAAACAGAGCACAGCATGGGGAGGCGTGCGCTGGTGTGGTGAGTTGTGACCTTCATCTGTCAGTATGACAAGTTGCAACATTCTGTGTAGACCAGTGGCTGTGCTACACATATATATTTGATGACGTGCATGGGTGCATTTGTAATTTTATTATGGACTGTAAACTTAAGCAGAGAGTGAACGTCAAATTTTGTGTCTTACTCGGAAAATCTGGAACAAAGATCTTCCAAATAATGTAGCAGGCTTAGGGCAATTAAGCTATGAGCCATTCGGTGTGTTTTGAGTGGCACTCACACTTCAGGAGCGGCAGAACGTCACTGAAAGATGAAGAGAGGTCAGGGCGACCTTCCATGAGCACAAACCCGGAAATTGTGGGGAGAGTTTGGCAACATGTGCGTGAGGATTGCCGGATGACCATTAAGGACATTTCTGACATCGTGAATGTGTCATACAGATCAATGCAGACAATCCTCATGTCTGTTCTCAACATGCACTGCATTGCCTCCAAGTTCGTACTCAGGCTTGTGACCCCTGAACAAAAGGAGCACCATGCCTAAGTCTGTCAGGAACTCCGTCAACATGCCCTGGGTGATCCAACCTTCATGTCAAGGATCATAACTGGGGATGAGAGTTTGATCTACAGTTATGACCCGGAGACCAAACGGCAGTCTTCGCAGTGGAAGAGCCTCAGATTTCCAAGACAGAAGAAGGCGAGGCAGGTCAGGAGCCCGACCAAGTGCATGCTAATCATTTTCTCCAACATTCATGGAATTGTAAATACATTTTAAATGCAATTAATAAAATAGTGATGGTTGCAATATATACCATTTATAATATAATTGTACTTGTAACAATTTATGTCAATGTTAGATAATGAAAAACAATATAAATATATATAACCAAAGCATTTCTTAACGAAGGCTATTTTTGGTGAGAAAATGCAGCCGATTTTTGGGTTATTACGGTATAATTAGAAATAATAAATTCCCAATTTGCTTATATTGTTATGTTTTATTTTTCCTGTAACAAAACCAAGTGCTATGAAAATGAGTTTTTCTTGTTTGTGTCATTAGTGTGCACAACCTGTATCACAGCATTCCTTGTGATCGCACTCCATGGTCAAGTGTCCCCCGCTCTTGCTGGATTGGCTTTGGCATATTCTGCGCACATCAGTGGCATGCTCCAGTACACTATCAGGCTGCTCTCCGAGACAGAGGCGCGCTTTATCTCTGTTGAGAGGATAAATGCCTATCTTCAGGTAAAAAAAACTTTCCTTAGCAACCTAGTTCAGGTTTTGGGGGTGAAGAAATCAACAAACAAAAATATACAGGCTGAATCAAAATATTGACATACATAGAAGAAGAAACAGCAAAGAGGAGTAAGGATAAATAAAAGGGAATGTTCACAATATGGCTTTTACATTAAAAGAGGAACACAATTAGCATTTTAAATTTCTGCCATTGGACAAAGAAGTAATGTCTAGCTCAAGGGATGTGCAAGAATCATTTTTCAATTCGAGACAATCTCGAGATGGGAATATAAAAAAGTATCAAGACACGAGACAAGAAAACGTCCTTTGAAAGTACAAAAATGTAAATTATGTTTATTAAAGTAAATACATAGTTTATTGATTTCCTTTTTGACATTTGAGCTGGCGCTTCCTGTAGATTGTCTTATAGTTCATTCAAACACTTGAGATATCTCATACACATTTTAAATGCAATTAATAAAATAGTGATAGGTAGTTACAATGACCACCATTTATAACTTAATTTTGTAGTGTAACAGCTTATATTGTCAAAGTTGGAAATAATAAATACCCGGTTTGGTTTTGTAATTCCATAGGGCCATTATTTGCTTTTTTTTTTTTTAATTTCTCAAATTTTTGAGATTCACTTTTTATCTTTTGATACAAGATCGAGATTTTTTTTTTCTTGAATTTTTAAGATATTTTCAAGTCTTGCACATTCCTAGTAATGTCTGCTTTCTAAATAGAGGGTGGTAACAATCAAATTTCTTCAGAAGGCAGCCACTGCGTCTTTGAATTTGATCCCTTTAATGTGTGCCTATCCCTCTTTTCTGTACCTGCTTCTTCCATATGTACAAAATATACCTCAAAAAGTGAAAAGAAGTTTCCCTTAAAGAGCTACATTGAATATTTTAGTATTGTTAGATCAGGGCTGTCCTTAGCAGACATGGGACCCTGGGCAACCTTTATTTCAGGGTCCCTCAGTAATCTGCCTAACCCCCAATTCCCCCTCCCCCCCAAAAAAATTAATTTTAATTTCATTACAGTAGTTTTCATCTATATGCCACTTTTCGCGCTCTCGAGACATACTACACACGACTATATTACATTACCACCTCACAATTTTGACCGTAACACAATAAATAGATCATTCACATAAAAATGCCAATTGTAACACTAACACAAACACCTGTTAAAGTTTACCATGATTAAATTTCAACAAAAAACTCTGTAACCTGAATAATAAACGTTTCATGTTAAGCAAAACAAACAAAACACAAACACGGCTTTGGTGGTCCGGCTATACAGGCAGCCTACTATACGAGCACGCAAACAACATGTCTTACCCCAGTTCGGTTTTTTTCAGGTCCTTATGCAGCTGCACAATTTGCACACCCTTAAGGGCAGCCCTATGTTAAGACTTTTTATTTAGGTTCATGATGTAAAGATAACCAGATTCTATCATAATCTGACTTATATTTGATTTATTTTAATGAGTGTGATATAGTAATTTTATCTTCCTAAACTAGAGCTTGCTTTAATGAGTAATATAACAGTAGGGTAACATTATTTTTACTAAGAGTGTCCTGAAGTTCAAAGCTTGACTTGATCTCAAATGCTTTAATATTATCAAAATAATTTTATGATTCTAGTTCAAAACAACACAATTAATACAATCTAGCTAATTTTTAACTAACTATATTTTAAATTATATAAAATTTACTTTAAAATCCTATATTCGCCAACATGCGGCAGCTGCTTGGTCAGTATAGCTCGGTTACGGGCTGACCCCATGGAGATTTTTTTTTAATGTAGTGGTTTTGTTTTTCCAGAGCCTCGAAGCGGAAGGCGTGAATAGTGGCAGGTTGATACCCATGCCTGATTGGCCAAGTAAGGGCACCATCAAGTTCCAGAATGTCAATCTTCGGTACAGGGAGGGTCTTCCTAATGTTCTCAAGGACATCAATATCAACATTCGTGCCGGAGAAAAGATTGGTAGGTTTTACATACTCTGCGTGATAGTGTGTATGAATAATTTCATAGTTCTATTGAGGCCCGTACAAAGTTTCAACATTTTAAATTTGAATCTAACAGTTTTATTCAATTCAAAATTCCAAATCCAAATAGATCACAGATTTGGATTCGATGGATCTTAATTCAAAATTTGAATTTAAAATTCAAACTTTTTTTTATAACTTTTTTATGAAAAATAAAATCAATCCATTATTAAAATATAGTTAAGAATTTTATTATAATATTTTAGGTAAGTTTTATATTGTAATTACATTTTATTTTAACCAATAAACTCACATTATTATACTTGATTAAAGAACTTGGCCTTTTTTTTTTTGCCTTAATTTTTATATCGAAGCTGTTTATCAAATTTGAATTAAATTGAGTCACTTAGAAGGCTTATAAGGAAATAAGTGTAACACCAGTTTTATAATTCATTAATACATTTTATATGTCCTACAAGTGAAATTAATAGGCCCGCATTGATATAAAGTTAAAATATTTAACAGTCATGCACCAAAATAACTATATTCTTCACACATTATGAAAAATTGACTAAACATTTTAAACTTGAGCTGGGTCATATTCACTATTTTACAAATTTGAATCTCAAATCCAAATCTTCAATTTACCTTTGAATCTGAATTCGAAACCAGAAAAAAATTATTAACATAAAAGCAAATATAAATATAATGGAATAATAGAAAATACAAATAGTAACTAAATTTTAGCATTATTTCTTATAATCCATTCATTATGAAATTCATACATTCAATTAAGTGTTAAATTACTGGCCTGGGGCCTGGTTGTTGAGTACATTCTATAATTATTTTTTGACCACCAATAAGCAGTATTAAAGCTCTAAAACAAATTATACTTGAAGAACTGATTTTTTTATTTTTTTTAGTCTTGAATCCAAAATTATTTCAAATATCCTTAAGGATTCGAGGGTCCCATCCCCACTTTCAATCGATGTTGGTGGTCAAAAGTGAGATTTCTTTAATAAACAGGGTTGAACTGAACTTAATTAAGGATACTCCACTTTTGACTTTGACTTAAGAAAAATTGGTGTCTAAACTATTAAATTGACAGTGAAACCCCATTTGACCAAACCCCGGTGGTCTGAAATTCTGGATAATCCGAATACACTTTTCGGAAAACGGAAAAAATTAAATCAATGAAAAATATTTTATTGGAACAAGCTCAAAGTTAAACGAGAATTGTAAGAAACAGTGATATTTGATAATAAAGTCTCAACATTTACTTGTAGTGAACACAATGTGTTTTCCTGTAACTAAAAAGAATTACAGTACCTATTACATGTTATATAAAAGTTAAATAAATGAAGATTTGATAAAACTCATTCAACTGAGAGAGGTGGAATTTAGGGAAATCAAACCCACATTTATGTGGAAGGAGTGAGGAAAAACATCCCTGAGTACACTCGACCTGGATTCGAACCCCAAATTCTCCATCATCGGCAGTCCAGTATATTTATAGAGTGGTGGTGCCTTAGATAATTTGGCCGCCAAAATGGGTATGATAAGGTAATTTTATTTAGAATCGAGCACAAGGCTAAATTATGATTAAAATTTAGATGGAAAGCCAGCACTCTTACCCGAGTGATGATTCAGTAGAAATTGTTCAGAGAAAGCACTCTTAAACAAATATTTAAACTTTAAAGACAAGCTTTTACTACCACAGGCAGCTTCTCCAGGTTCCTAAGCGTAGATTAGTAACTGCCTTTGGTAGTGAAAGCTCATTTTTAGATAAGTGTTTTTGTGTTTAAAAGAATATCTAGCTAAACAATTTCTACTCCACCGACATTAAGGTAAGTGTCCCTTTTAATTTAAATAATAAAACTATGAAAATGAATTATCAGCAAAGCCAGGTTATGCAAGTCTATTTTCAATTATTTTCCTGTCTCCCCTCTCTTGTATTTCTAACTAAGCAGAAACCGTTCACTTTCCACCTTCACCATATCCCCCCCATTCAATACTACAAAGGATTCACTGTGAGAAAACATAAACACTGCAACACCATTTACCTATTATGAATGAATACATTTTATTTACTAATCACCATTTTTGTTTATAATGCTATGTGCATTAAGGCAAGACACTAAAATATGTATGTTGTTTCAGGTATTATTGGTCGCACAGGCTCTGGCAAAAGCTCCTTGGTAACTGCTCTATTCCGCCTAGTGGAGCTATCTGCAGGCAAGATCAAAATTGATGGTGAAGATATATCTGGGATAAGCTTGCAGCATCTACGTAACAAATTAGCTGTCATCCCTCAGGACCCTGTGCTATTCACAGGTACCATCAGGTGGGTGTACAGTGGCGATATAAGCAAATAGCTTTATTTAATTATTATATATTCGATATTTTGACAGGTAAGTTGCCTCTTCTAAATCGAGCCCTCTAGCATGTCTAAACAGCAGCTTCCTTTCTTAGATCCTGAAACTTCATCTTCTTTCCTTATTTGAGGTCATCAATCATTTGCATTCTTATGATTGTATACCAATAGTAATTAATTTATTGCTGATACATAATGACACTCTTGATTCAAATAGTAATACAAATAGCATTTAATCCTATGTAGGTCTACATAGTCCATATTTTGTGTACCAAACTTGAACATTTACATTTTAAATTAATGTTATATATGCAAGAAAGAAATAAAGATGGATAAAAACAAATTAAAGCGATGAACACAATGACTTTAACAATGAAAAGAAGAACACAGTTCACACTTAACATTGCTGCCACTTGACAAAGAAGTATAGTCTGCTTCTTAAAGGAAATTGACCGCTACTGTCCAATCTCTTGATCTATCCCATGATTCATTATATTCATTAAATTAATTACATCTCATAAAGAGATGGGTCAAATTCTACATTTCTTGAATCTGAATGATACATTTTCTTTCTAATCTCGAACCCAAATTTGAATCTTTAAAAATGTACAGTTTTAAATAGAGGAAAAATATTTGCATTTAAAAATGTTGTTTAAGGCTTCATACTAGAGGTGGACAGGATCCCAAACTCTGAGGAAAAGGTCGGGAATTCATCCCGTAAAGTTCTGGGCTAGGTAACAAAGCGCACTTCGTGTTCCAGCAGGTATTGCTGACTCATCACTGTTAACTTCTCTAGTGTGCACGATGTATTTGGTTATCCAGTTGTGGAGTGTGCTACATTGCGTGCGTTGTCCTCAGTCATCAGTAATTCGTAATGCATTTACAGGCTTGAACTATTGCATTATAGAAATTGAGTCAGCCTCAGGAAGGGTTTTCAATAACGGATAAAAGTCATGCTGAGAGGTTAATTTCTTTTGTAGGCAGTCTTCTTTATTCTGTAGCAAGCTTAGGGGAATAGGTGGGGGTATTTTAATGCTTGTGAAGACAGATACACATTGTGAGGTGCGTGACTCATTGTGCTTTGTCTATCAACAGTTATTTGTTAGGTTCAGGGAGAGTTTGAAAAATTTAGAGAAGAACAGGGATATATTCTACTATCTTTTGGGGAGGGGAAATGAGAGGGGAAGGGAAGGAATAGCTTGCCAGAGTCAACCATTTATGAGTGAAGTTACAGACAGGGAGCAGAGATTAAGGGGATATCTAACAAAGAACAGTTAAGGATCATCAAAACTAAAGACCCTTTAAAACATGTCGAACAAAGAGAACATTTTAAGAGGTGTTGAACATTATGTTTTGTAAGATTTTTTTTTGCACACTGCAAATAATTAAATATAAAACACAATTTTCAAAAGAATATAATTAATAAAATTAACTATTTGATTTGTATTATTTGATATGCGTTCAAAATTTGCTATTCGATTCAATGAAACAGGTTATTCACATAACCCTATTTATATCTTAAAGTTATAGCTTTTACAAGTCCTACCAAATTAATTTAAAAATCAGTATATATATTTTTAATCTAAAATTATTCTAATGAAATGTATAAATGTTAAAATTTATTCACTATAGCCAAAATATCAATATTTTGTAACTATTTTCTATAGTTTGTTAAGAATAAATATAGTAAAGCTTTCTAAAATTCAGATTCAAGATTTGGATTTGTAAAATAGTGAACTGGACCCATCTCTAATCGAAATATTAGGAACCATGTTTCATATTGATTGCTGAACAAGTTGACCTTAGTGGTCTTGGGTTAAAGTGCTCGCCTCAGGGCCCGATGTTCGTGAGGTAAAAACCCAGCCGTTGTCGACGGATTTTTCTTGAGCGATAAAAATCCATAGCACAACTTCATATGTAGGGGAAGTAAAGCTGTTGGTCCCATGTCAATTGTGGCATGTATAGGAACCCTGAAAAGTGGGGAAAATACTTTTTCCGACAAAATTGGCCCTTTCACTCGTATAAATTCTCATGTTCTGGTATAATAAGTTGGTTCAGAAACTGCTTGTTTAAATACCTCAAATAAATGAAATAAGATATTGCTGAACAAGCCAGTGTAAATGCTTCCATTGCTATTATTGTTACAGGTCCAACTTGGATCCTTTCAGAGCTTATAAAGATGAAGAAGTTTGGGCAGTGTTGGAGAAGACTCGTCTGAAAGATCGAGTAACAAGTGAGACTGGTCAGTTAGACTGTGTAGTCGGGGACAACTTGTCGATGGGGGAGAGACAGCTATTGTGTCTAGCCAGGGCTTTACTCAAAAACACTAAGGTGTGTATTGTGCACATATGCAGACTCCCCATTTGAATATACTCCCTGCCTGTTCCTTTAACGAAGCCAGAAATTACAATAATATCAGCTCTTTCTTTCATATAATATTTATTTTTACCCTGTGGTCTTGTCTGTGAACCAACTAGAATTCCGCCATGTACCAATGCTGGTTCATGGACCACAGTTTGAGAATCACAGAACTAAAGCAAGGGAAGACCTGTGTAAGAACTCAGAAAATGAGAGTATATTTAGTCCCTTGTTAATGTTGCTTTATTATAACTATATGAAAAAAGAGCTTATTAGCGATCATAATCATATATGTTTGACATTTCCCACTTTCATCTTAAGAAAGACAGAAAAAACACTAAATAGTTAGGGCTTTGCAAATAATTGGATTTCGAGCTTGGAGCCAGACTCTTCATTAAAGCTTGGGATAGAGATTAAAAGTTTCATAGGCTAGTAATTTTTGAGTTTCCTCCTGATTCTTTTATTTTTTTAAACACAATGGTAATTATAAGCTATTTAATATAGATGATATCGGTGGTTTCACTTATACATCATTCGGAAAATTAACATTAATTATTAATGCTTTAAAACTATTTTCTACCGGTAAACTAATTCAACATGTTTGTCCATTTTGAATTATCCTCGATTAAATTTGCATTATTTTTAATATAATTTTACAAGGGTTCTTTCTAAAATTATAATTTAATTTAAATTACAAATTTAACATTGAGCATACACATCATTGTTTTCAAACTTGTATTAATCCGTTCAACTACAAACAAAACTATCATTATTCGATTTAATTAGGTGTAGAATTATTTTGGTTAACCTGTCTGAACTCAGTGTCTATCAACATTGTAATAAATATTTTACCAAACTTACCACATTTAAAAAAATATTTCATATTGCTTTTAGAAATATCATTTTAGCCATCTTATTTTTATTTTAAAGCTGAAACATCAACTTTTATAAGCATTAAAAATTGAATTGAAATCAATTTCATAATAAGATAATTTCTAATAATAGTCCAGTGCATAACTGTGTATAGAGGAATGGAATTGGCACAGAAGTGATTATACATGATTATTACATTAACAAATAATAAACAAAATATGAAACATTTCAAATTTCTAACTGATTGTGATTCTTACATTTTCTTATATAGTAATTAAATTTACGGAGGCTTATTTTAGGGAAATATAAGCTTATTAAAACATCACTTTTATGAACTTTTTTTTATAAGTGTTAGTATAATTTTAATGTCTTTACAGATATAAGTGATAAACACATTTTGATTATTTTTTCAATTATATTTTTATTTGAGTGGTGTACATATTTCTAAATCATGTTTATTTAAAGTGTTGTTACTAATTTTTATCATCATCATCATCATCATCCTTATTATTTATTTATTTATTTATGCTCAAAAGTATTTACTATTTATAAATGAGTGTCAGTCTTATTTTAAGAACATGTGTTGTTTTCAAATATTTTTAAAATCTCACAATTTAAAGATGTGGTATTTACGTTTTATGTTTGTTTTGACTGATAAAATTTTACATACATACATTTGAATACATACCTGATCACGCCGTTCCCTTACAGGGTAGGCAAGAAATTGTGCATATTTATATTAGATACAATATAGATTATACAATTATTGTGCTCATAGATTCTGGTCCTGGACGAAGCTACGGCTGCAGTAGATCCAGAGACAGAAGTCATTGTGCAGACCACAATCCAGCAAGAGTTCAGTCACTGCACGGTTCTCACCATCGCTCACCGCTTGAGCACAGTGACCAGTAGTGATCGCATCTTGGTCATGGACAGGGGACAGGTATGGCATATCACATTTAGGGGTCATCCTCTATATCTCTTAAACAATGAGTCTTATTTAACAAAATTTGATATTTCAAAACATGAAAACTGAGGAAAATAATGAAAGATAAACTAATAATTGGACAGGGGAGATTGGAGAGGAGACAATTGTGTATCGGTATAGAATACACAATATTGACACCATCTTCTTTTCTTATGTTTTCTTTAATAATAAAAAATAATAAAAAGGTTAATAATCACCTAAAACTCCACATGCCAATTTGAATCATATGTAGAATTGTGAGATATCATACAGGGCTGCCATACACAAGGAATTTTTTGTGGCTGCTGGAAAAACCTAAAAAAATACTAGGAATTTCACAAAAAAAAAAAAATACAGAAATAATATGGAAAATTTAACTGTAAACTTTAAAAAGAAAGACTTTTCATTGAAGAAAAATGTAACTGAAGAAAAAAAGCACACTGCTTGGAACACATGCCTTAATAGTTGCTTCTCCCTTTTTTTTTATCCTTGTCATAAAGGGTTTCATAATTACATAACCCGCCTGGGTGGTTGAATAGACTGAGACATCAATCTCACAACAGATAGGATTGTTGATGGCGGGGAGATCTGGGTTTGAATCTTGGTTGTGTCTACCAAGGGTATTTTTTTTTCCTAAATGGTTTTCTACTTTCCCTCCAAGCAAATTCGGGAAGTCTTCCTCTAAATTCCACCTTCCTCGTCGCTTACACATAAGTGTAATTAGTACAAATGTGTAGCAACACACGGTGCTGAAAAAAATGTCTAAATTACTCTATAAATGTAAATTCATTTTGTTTTAAACACCAATCGCATGGCTTCATAATAGTCACTTTTATGAAAACTGAGTTTTAATTACTTACTCTATACTACTCTTAAGTGTCTGAAAAACCATAAATAACACGGAATTTTATATAAATAAACTAGTGGCAACCCTAACTGTATAGAGTGAGCACACCAAATAAAATTGCCTTATTTGACTATTTTTATGTCCCTGCTAAACTGAAGGTGCATGTTTTTTCCATCATAGGTGGTGGAACTGGGCACACCTGCCAACCTGTCGTCAAACCCAGACTCACAATTCTCCAGAATGTTGACTGCTGCCCAAAATGGTGCTGTGATATTGTAGTCATCTGTTGCCCTATACAACAGCTCACTAACATTTACTAAAAAAAATTCCATTAAAATTTGATTGTTTTGAGATTAAATGAAAATTATACACCGGTAGAGAGAATAAAAGAGCACATTTTATATTATGTTACACATTATCGATATGCAAATCTTTGAAAACATTGATTTCAATTAGAATATCTGTCAGCTTCGACAAACCTATCATTTAATAATTTAATATTTTATAACTATATAATGTGAGGTAGCCTTCGTTCATCCTGCAAGGTACTAATTGAATCACGGGATGGAAAACTTTGATTTATCCACTTATGATGAAATCTGTTGACTTTTTGGTAGGGGTATGAGAAGCTTTGATAATATCAATATCCATTCAAATCCTCTATTATTCGATAACTCTACTCAAACAAAACAAGAAAAAAACACATTAAGGTTTCAGGCCGTTGATAATACCACCGTGTGCCTAAAATATGTCAATATATCTTAAATAACAATTCTTGTGAGGTAAAGTAAATGCTTATTAATTATTACCATATTTACCTTAAAATAAGTTGATTTTTTTTTTCTTTCAAAAAGTCATAATCATTATGAATTATTTCCAGCTTGTGGCCAGGTCCGTTTAGTGAAATGCCTCCATCTCCCTCTGTCCTTCCTGAATTCTCTTCCACTCTCCTCCTCTCACACACATACTGCTATTTGTTTTTTCTAATCTCTTCCTTAGTCTCCCTTTCGGTATCTTTCTTACATACTTAATATCCATTAATATTCTCGGAATCCTATCCCCTTCCATCCTCATTAAGTGTCCTTACCATCTCATCCTTGCTTCCTCAACTGTCTCATGTACCCCCTAAAAACAACCTTTATAAAATCTTTGTATACCCTATAATTGTACCCTTTGATAATTCCTAACGAATTTGTGAACTTTGAAGACTGGCATCTATTAAAATAGTTTATAATCACATCAACATATGGTGCTGTTCATTACAACTTTGAGAAGGGGGACTATTGTTGTATACAGATGTTGAAAAACTTAAATTTATACAAGATAGCTTAAAGGACTAGGGCCCAAAACTAATCTAATGGTTTTTTTAATATGATTTGTTATTCTTTTTATTTAACATAATAATTTTAGCATACTTAACTAGGATGTGATTCGATTTGATAGTTATTCAAAATTCGTGAACAATATTGGCTTCGATTCGAGATTCATTTCAAACTCAACAAACCTCTTCCACAGGTGTCTACTTTTTGATTAACAATAAAACATTTTATAAATTAAATTTGCTGTTTAGAAGTAGTTTTTTTAACACAGTGTTTTACTACCCATTTGGATAAATATACACAATTCACCATACTTATCTAATGATAAGATGACCACCCCAATAATGAATTACCCACACATAAATTAACCATAAATATTTAATCCCATAATTTAACTTAAGAATATTCAAAAATCTCATTTTTCAATGTGTTTTTGGTTAACAAAAAAATATTTTTCACATTGATGAATGATGAGATAGCAACTGGTTTCACTTTATTCATGCTTCTCCCTTGCCCTAAACAACATCAAACACACTGAAAACCACCTCAAGACTAGAGCCTAGAGTTAAGGATGATGTGAAAATAATTCAGGTTGAGCTGGAATGTCGACTTAACTCATAAACAATGGGTGGGCTGCACTTTTTCTTTGTATATAATTATAAGAAAAAGAATGTCCAGTGTTCTGTAAAATAGGAAAAAGTTAAGGAATGTTATCAAATTCCTGGAATTTTTACTGGAGTTGTGTCGAATCCAAATCTCCAATTTATCATTAAATCTCTATCATAATCTTGGAAAAAATTATGAACCTAAGAATAAATATAAATAAAATAGAAGAATATAAAATACAAATAGTAACTAAATGTTAACGTTCTATCTTATAATCCAGTCATTCATACATTTAGTTAAGTGTTAAAGTACTGGTCTGGGGTCTGGTTGTTAAGTTCATCCTATTATTATAATTAGTTCTGAACCACCAATAAGCAGTGTTAGAGCTTTAAAACAAATTTTGCATGACAAATTGAAGAATTTTTTTGGGGGGGGGGGGATTTGAACCTTAAATACTAAATTTTATCAATTGTCCTTAAGGATTTGAGGTTCCATCTATAGTTCTTTACATATTTGCTATAAAAAAAAATACACAATTTTTATTTAAAATAAAAATATTTTTCTTCCAACTAATACTCTCTGATCACACTAACCAAAAGCCCATTCCTTTAGTCTGAAATCCTTCAACCCCTCTCTATAGCTACCTACACCATTCACAATGTGTATACATCTAAAAATATTATTACATTAAGTTGCGCTATTAATAAATTAATGTTTTTAATATAATTAATATCGGGGAGGGCCCCTCGAATCCTTGAATCCCTCAAATCCTTAAGTATATTCAAGAAAATTTCAGATTCTATACTCAAATCCTTAAAAAAATATTTTTTCACTTTTTCAATCAGAATTTGTTTTAGAGCTATAATACAGCTTTTTAGTAGTTCAGAACCATTTATAATTATAGGATAAACTTAAAACAACCAGGATCCAGATTAGTAATTTAACACTTAAACTGTTATAATGTTATAATAAATGGCTTATAAGATAGAATTTTGACATCCAGTTAATATTTTTATTCTTTATTATTCTATATTTATATTTCCTCTTAATTTCCTAATTTTTTCCAAGATTCAAATTCATAAAATAGTGGATTCGATCCAACTGTAGTTAATATTTATTATAGTGGCTGGTAACATATATTGGATATGGAAAACCTAAAAGTCAGGGAATTTTAAACTATAGTTTGGCTGGACACCCTGAAGATAGCCGCTTGTTTTTTTTTTTAAATTGTTGAGGAAAATACATTATCTTATCCTATGAAGAGGGTAATCTTTTCTAAAAAATAAAATAAATTGAACTTTGATAAGACTTTGGGGGAATACTGGACAGTACTTAATGAATTTGATTTTGCTTTGTTTGAATTGAAAAAATGGACTTTGTAAACTTCTATTAGATTTTATTTAAACATGTGTATTGCATTGTAATTAATATATCATATTTTGGTGGAGTGATTTAATCTAAAAGCTAGGTTTCTCTACTAAACATATTTGTGCTTTTTTTTTCCAACATTGAATTACATTTATTAATCGAGGGTATTAGATCACACAAGTGATAAATATGTTGAAATTCTGTATTGTCAACATAACTATGAAATTATGCATTAATATACAAACAAACATATATAATCCAATATTAAACCATTTTATCTATGTGTTTGGTTAGAGGCAGTGCCGCACCAATTTATTTTGGTAAACTAATAAAGGTACTAGGCAAATTTAAATATTTAAAATTATGTTTGCTTGCCTGTTTAGCAAAAACATGTCTTCTCGATTTATAATACGAAGTCAGACCTGTCCAATGATTAATTTAATGGCCGCGGTATTTTTACCTTGCAAAGGTAGCGTAATAAATAGTATATTAAATGTGGACTTGAATGAAAGGTTTTCATCTAGGGCAGTTAATACTAGTGTACTTTGTACCCCTATCATACCCTTTTAGAACAATACTCCGTCCATAGAGTATGGCAACTTAATTTTTGATAGTAAAAATTATAAACATGATTGTATAATATGGTAAGGCATTTGGCATAGTTCCAGCCTATATCCAATGTCATAAACGCTACTCAAGTTAGTGTTTTGGATCACCCTTTGGCTGCTACATCTCACTACAGATCTGTGTAAGGTCAGATAATAAGTGAAACACATATAAATTAAGAACTCGCCTATTTAAATGTTACATTAGTAAGTGAGTAATAAAATATACACTTATAATTCTAGTAGATAATACCAACTCATCTACTAGAATCAAAAGTATGTTGTTGATGCAAAATGGAAGCCATTTTAACTTAGCCATATAAAAGAGATCAGTTAACCAGTCAACATTAGTAATAAATAATTTTACTCCGTGGCTCTGACTGCGCTCTTCTTGTTACAGTCCTGTACAGCCCTTATAAATTGACATAAAATTATGCAAGTCTCTTAAGATAGCTTAATATTATTTTTTAGACATTGAAACAGTATTATTAAAAATAGCATCTGTACTATATAGAACTTTTATTAATTAGGTCCACACTAATTCATACTTTTTGAGAGCCCATGATGGCTACAGACAGGGAAAACCTGTAAAAGTCTGGGAATTTAAATACTTGACCCATTTTCTGCCTAAACATTTGAATAAAAGTGAGAGATTTTGTTTCTCGGTGTTAGCAAAATGCATTGTCTAGATATAGCATTCTGCTAACATGAGATGGTTGTACAGGGTGTTTGCTAACACATTTATACAGGGGGACAAATAATACCTAAAACATTTGATAATAAACAAAAAAAAAAAAACTTTTACCGAGAAAGCTGTAAAAAAATGTTGACTGTAAAACCTAGAAAAGTCAGGGAATTTCATAGTAAAAGTTTTTATGTTTAAAAATTAGGTGGCCCAATTGCTAAATAATTTTATAATAAAGCAAATTGATAAGACTAAAGTAAAAAGAAAAATAAACTACTAGGAATAAATATGATGAAGAAAGCCGACCTAGGGAAAGAGGAAAAATGTGGTAAGAATCCAATGCACAAAGGTGACATCTTTCTTCCTTTCTTCTGTCTTCTATAGTAGAAGTAGTCACACACACATTTTAACACAAATAGAATAATATTTCAGCATTGTTACCTTTATCAAACGCAAAGAAGAAGGTACAGATAACACACACACACACTGGATTACTCCATTTTGAATTTAAAGAAAAACTGTTAGAAACACATTGTGCCAACTGTTTTTGAGAGTAAATATACTTCCCACATTTTTCCTCTTTCCCTAGGTGGGCTTTCTTCATCAAATTTACTCTTAGTAGTTTATTTTTTCTTTTTCTTTAGTTTTATCAATTTCCTTTTCTATAGAATAGTAAAAGTTTTGTAGTCGACATAGATCCAAATGTCTTTTACTTTGAGTTAGAAGCTGCCCAATTGTCTGAACAGTTTACTGTGTAGTCCTGTCAAAAGAGAGAACAGTCTTCTGCACAAGTAACACTCTTTCTTTATCCAACCCATTGATTAGGGATTTAATTTAAATTATTATTGTGTAGCTATGAATTTACTAAGTTGTACTTTCTTCACCAGTAGTCCAAATTAATAAGGGTTTACTGACTAGATACAATCAAGAGACCAAGGAGACTAAATTACTTGAATCAATTTAAAATTTTAATATGAAGAGGAAGGTAGAGAGCTTGCACAACCATTGCAGTTCCACAGCTACTAATGAAACAACACCAATTATGTAGATATTAAATCATGCGTTCTCTCTGAAATAATCGAAATCAGAAAACAAAGTAGTTTCTTATAAAAAATGTATAGTGTTTTAAGTTTATCTGTGTCATGTCTTCCTCTTTTTATTATAATTTCATGTTCATACTTTGAATGTTAAAAATAGCTTCTTTTTTAAAAGTGTAATTTTATACACTAGGTTGATTTAATTAGAAACAGAAATATTTAATATTGCTATTGTTTACTGTGTAGTATTTACTATGTTGTAAGTGAAATTCTTGTAATATAGTTATAATTTAAGATCATTATAATAAAACATGTATTAAATCAAATACACGATTTCATTTGCCAAAAGTTTTCTTTAGTCGTCATCACCTTGAAAGCTTGTATATACGTTCACAGCCATACCTGGATAAAACTGACCCCGAGTTGCCGGTGGCTGTAATTCACTGACAGATTTGGGAGCTGATGAATTCACACATCCATCACAGACTTTACTTAATCTACAAATGAGCAATGATCCTGGATAGCTCAGTGGTAGAGCATTTGTTCCCTAAGCCAAAGCTCCTGCGTTTGATGGAATGACTAGGTATCATTTTTCAACTATAGCATTTAATATTTTGATTAAATTAAATATACTATTTTTTAATTATGAGTTACATAGCCTGGACTCATCACACGACATTGTTATGATAATCAAGTCCAGTAGAGTACCACGGGCAAGAAAGACATGCAGAATCTAGAGCCTTGTTTGGGGTATTATCTGGCAAACCCAACGGGAAGAAACCAGTGGGAAGACCTGGACGCAGATGGAAGCATAATATTAGACTCAACCTATTATATTTGGAAAGAAGGTACAGGAAAGGTGGATAAAAACTCTTAAAAGGGATCAAACGCAAAGTGACTTATAAAAGGAAACAAACACACATTGTATATGTTTTATTCACCTTTCCTGTACCTTCCAAATATAATACAATTAGCTCATGAAGTGAAAAGATGTTTTATTACAGATATATATTAGAATGGTCCTAAAAGAAATATAGTGTAATTTTAAAAACATTGTTCGCCTTTTAAAATGAAATAGTAGTGGTAAAATACAAGCCATAGTAATATCCTGTAGGCAAGATTACAAAGGCGCAGTCTCATTGTATTGCACGATTCCCTCCCTCTGGAGACTAAAAGTCACATATGAATCTTGTTTGGTTCAGTGTGTTTCAGTCCTAGCTCCTATTGTGGTGTGAAAGCAGGAGTCCAAGTTACTTGAGTTCATAATGCAGTCTCAGGCCCCATACACAGTCTAAAGCAAGCATGTCCAACCCACAATAGTAAATTGTTGTTGTACAATAAATATATTTTGAAATATTTAACATTGTCTTGGCTATTAAAACAAATCCAGCCTATAACTATACAAAAGAAGTATATCACAGGTGTGTAACCTGAACAGGTAGTCAGATGCCATCCCTAATAAAAAGGGGATATTTATTTAGAGATGAATGTAAAATTGACTCAACATACATGTAGCCAATTTAATCAATTTTTATGTGAATGGGATGATAGCTCATAAGTTTTCAACGCTAATTTTGTCCAACAGTGCTCTGCTTTTTGGTAGATCAAACTAAAGACTGCAACTTCAAAACGCCACCACACACGAATGGGAGGTGCTATTGGCAGTAGTAATTTTTATATCAATTTGAACTATCCTTATGATTTTGTTCACCTTATATACCCATGTATAATCAAAAGTAAAAAAGTTTCTAACAAGACAACATTTTCATGTTTTACTTTAAATATTTCAAGCGGTATAATATATTTTAATTTTTTTTAATATCATTTAGAAGATATCCATTTAAGACTTTGCAGGCATTGTTCATGACTATTACAACAGTCACCATAGAATTATTGACTTTCCCACACAATTGGAATAAGGCTTATGTTAAGTTTCATATATTTTTTTAAATGTCTGTAGTAGATCCTTTATCGGCAGGCAGAATAATTATGTTCTTGTTGGCACAAAGGGATTTTATTGCTTTTTGTTCATTGAATTTAAGATTCTTGGTTTTCGACATAGTGTCAGGGAAGTATGTTGGATAGAAAATAAGTGAAGTATTGCTCAAGAGGATGGTATGTAGGCAGAGGGGGAAGATCCCAGTCCGAGGAAGGCCTAAATATTTTGAGGGCTGGATCAACTGTTTTCTCAATGTCAGAGCTAGGGGTGATGTTTTTGAATTGGAATTTGAGTCTAAGGGAGCGCACATAAGCTATTGCATCCTGCCAGAGTGAGGTGGTCAAAATTTGTGTTGGACGAAAATGACAATCCCTTGGCTAGTACACTGGTTTCGGTTTTAGAAAGTTTATAGCTGAATAGGTTTGTCACAGATACAGTTTCAGCTCGTGGTTTGGGCATTGGACCCATTTCCTCAGCAAGTTCCTGAAGTGAGAGTTCAGATTGGATTGTCATTACATTTGGAATAACATAATTCTAGAAACATGTAGTTCCATAGCCTATCCTTGTTTGTTTGTGTGTTTTCAATGTGTTTCTTCTAATGATAAAGGAACATCTCCGATAATTCAACAATGTGTGAAGTGTCGTATAGTGCAATAGTTTGAGAAGTGAAGAAATGAAGAGATAAGTGTGTTTGTTCCTATTTAGGAATAACTTAACTATCCTTTCAGGTTGGCTTCCTTCAATATCAATTACTTTACATTATTGTACAGTGTTTCTACACTGTCTTACTATACATTTCCAAGCCATTAGGCAATAATTCATTTTACTAACTATTTTTGCAGCTATACATAATCTTATATTTGTAATATACATTCTAGACCAGCAGTGGGCTACATATTTTTCAATGTGAAATTGGCCACACCATGTAAAAATTGAATAATTAAAATGCTCAATCGAATATTTAAAAATGACACAGACTGTTCAGTCAAGTTTATTCAAAACATGTACACTTTAAACACTCGGTTACAACTGCTACAGCCACAAAAGATGAAAATTATTCAAATGTTAAGGTTGTAAGACAATTTATTGTGAAATTTGACAATCCTTTTGTCTGAAAAGTTGCAGAAATAATGGCTGAATATCTTAACTCGGTGCATAGCTTGGTTCGCCTCCAAATTGACATCAACAATTTGAGATCTGTATTTAGACTCGATGAATCCCACTGTAGAGAACCATCCATCTCTAGTCTAGACTCAAATTAAAGACAGAGATGAAACAAAGTGTTGGGAAAGGGAGTGGAGGAGAGTATTGGATGGCAGTGTTGCGTCAATGACTCATTCAGAAAGTGGAATGTTTCCATCGATATGCAGGAAATATCAAGTTACAACTAGCACACACTGTTAGGTTAAGAGCTGATAAACTCATATTCGATACACTTTTATGGCCAATTCACCACTTGTGGTGATTAGCGATAGAATTTCCCACTCTGTGCTAAACCTTTATCTGTATCTCATAATAACATTAGTCGTGTTTACGCAGTTGAATTGTTATTGATGTTCATGAGCAAAAGGTTTTGCGCTCCTGGGATCATAGTTAAAAGTGTTTATGAACAAGACAATACCTACCAAACCTCACTTTGGAACACTTTCTTTGACCAAACAAAATACCTTGGTTTCAACCTACGAGTTGAAAATTGTGTGTCAATTTTAAAATAACATCCTTTATGTTAGATTTAAACAACAGTTTCATTGGGAATGGATATGAACAATCATGTATAATTATAAAAATGGACAATTTCTAGTTAGAAATATATGACAGCAAGTATCTTTTATAACTTTAAGGTAAAATATTTTTTTAATAAGATTGGCATACATAGCATTTAATAATGCTCAAACCTCTGGTTCTCTTCGTCTTATTTTGTGAAAGGTATTTAAAAAATGTTTAGGTATGAATAAAAGAAAAATAATACAATTTGATCTAGGCCTGCATACCTGTACTTTGTGTTTTCCTTAAGATTTTAATGAAAACATAAATTTAGTTATGTATGCTAGTAGGCTTAGTCAATATAAATACCAGTCCAGTTAAGAATAAAATTAAATAGAGCATATTATGTTGATTTAAAGTATATGTAGGATTAAATCAATTAAACTACCAGCTGTTATAGCACATCAATCCCCACAGCCATCTTTGTTTAAGAAAAACAACTCAAAAGTTGTTTTCACCCTTCATTTTGGTCATAAACCACTTGTTCAATAACTCTCGTTTCCAAGGCATAGTCAATTCAATCGCAAAAACTCACCTATTAAAAGAATATTAATATATTACGTTGTGGAATCATACTTACATTCACTACTGTTTCCAGCCTGTAGCCTGGGTCAGTGTTTTATTCAAGCCGTATATTTACCAATACCATCTTACTAGGCCTTTTGTAGCTTCATATGCATTATGATCTAACTTAAGACTAGGACAGGCATAACATCCAGTCCCCGGCTGTTAATTTATCACTGTGAAAGGGTAAACCCATATTTTCATCAATGATAAATTTTTCAGTCATGCTGGAAATTGAACCTGTGACCCTTAGCTCAGTAGGCAGACACATTACTGACTGAGCTAAGGTGTCTGATCTTGTGGAATCTATAAATTGGTTTTTGTGGTGTTTATGAAAACAATAATATGGACTATTAATGGATTTTGAATAGTTTTGAGAAGGGTTGGTAATCATTCAAAACCATTCTATTATCTGTATTTATAAATTTATTTTAAACATAACAAAACAAAAACAGTAACTTAAATAGGATTAATACAATATTAACATAATTTAGAAGAAAAAAAAAGTGCACAATACATCAATACTGTATGTAACAATATTTTTAAATAATCTTATATCATTTTCTTTTGTCATAAATTACTAACTAAACAGGTTCAAGGTATATAGTCTCAGAAACTCGACATTCTGTGTAACTTGACACGCACACGAGCACACAGTTGTTGGTGCCAGTCATCACAATCCAAGGTCATTCAACTGTATAACCTCTCAGTTTGTTTGAGCAACACGAGTGGAACAGTCGTGCTGTGATGTTTTTACAAGTGCTGTGTTTGTTAGTTTTCCAATTCAGTACCGTGTTATTCGAATCGATACAATATGTACAGTACTGGACTGTTTTTATAGTTATATATATACACCATTATATTAACACATAATATATTTTACTGTACGTATATTACTGTTACTGTACCATACAATACTACAGTACAACTGTACCTATACTATTCGATACTGTACTGTGATTCATCCTTGTTTAGTAAACATGCATTTTATGTAAGTTCATTCATAAAACTCGACACCATCTCAGACCATAGGTAGAGTTTCCGAGACTCTACTGTAATTAGTGTATTATTGTAATTAGATAATCTTGGAGGTAGTCATGACAGGACTGTGTCTGGAATGTATGTATTATAATAATAAAAATAATGTGATATGACTGTGGTCATTTTTGCTTTTTGGAGTTGCCATAATGTTCATATAAGATTAGAATAGGTTCAACTATAAAACAAACATTCCAGGGATAAAACTTTTTTCACAAAGATTGTTGTACCATTCACTGGTGTAATTGGTTCAAAACAGATTTGGTGGGTACAGAGCTTTACATGAGTGTCTGTGTAGAAATGCACTTACGGCAATAAACACAAATAAATAATTTTATCATTAAAACATAATCTTAAAGAGCACTCCACATCAATTGTCGCATAGTCTAGTGCGTTAATTTTGTTTAATTAAAAGTTAAGACTTAGATTATTCTGGAAAAATGTCTAAAGAATTTAAATTTTATAAATTAGACCACACCCTAGTCAGTTAACATCTCGCCGTCGTAATAACACCTAGTGTTTTTCACAACGACTCAAGTAAGTTTGTCTGTTTAATAATTTCCTTTTATGAATTCATAATTTCTTAATTGTTATTCTCAAGACTTCTTGTACAACCCTAATTTTCAATCTATCTTCATGCTTCTTTAATTTCGGTTTCCATGATTATGGTACCATAAGTACCGAAACATGTCGGAATGAAGTAATCCAGCATTTTTGGATGACACAAAAGAGTAATGGGACAAGGAAACAGATAAGACTTAGATTATTCCACATCACTTCAAATTTTAAAATTTCTATTTCTTATCATATTTGAACTTAAAACTTTTTGTATATATTAAATAGTTGATATCAAATTCTTTGTAATATTAACACTCAAGCACTTCATTTGAATTCGTTTGGCAGATGTTAACCCTCTAAACTCAATTTTATAGCTTTTACTTCTTAACATATGTGAACTTAAAACATTGTTTTGTCTATACTTATGTAAGTTCTTTCAACGCATTTTTGAACGTGTAAACAATGATTTTAGAATTCTCGTCAACTTATGTGTAATTCAGTTGATGATGCATTATTTAATTCAAATATTCATATTTGACAATATGTTTTTCAACAGAAGTAAATCATGGAGGGAGGCTGGAAATCCCTTTGGGGGAAAACCATCCCCAGCACAGCTGACTGGGATTAAAACTCTGATATGACTCATCCTATTCTCTTATCACAATTAATGTATGCATCTAACTAGAACAGGTACTAAGGGTCCCTAACACACGGAGCCACCATGGCTGTGCTACCAGAATGTTGGTGGCAGGAAGACGCGATTTTGCGAGCGGCCAGGCTGGCAGTACCATCACATTATTTCATTATCTGATACAAAGGTCTTCATACGAGGCGAGATTGTTGAGGGCGTTCAGACGTGTGTGTTCATATTTTTCAAAATGAGTATCGAAACAAGTAGCTTATACACAGAAAGGTTCATATTGGAAGTTCAATCAAGGATTGATTTTCATCCTGTGGTATGTTGTCTCTCATGTGGGTGTCCAGATCAGTCAGTTTTTCTTTTAAAAACCTTAACAACTCATCAAACGATGGAGTATTCATGCGCAAAAAAAGGAAAAACTTTTCAGGATTCTGTCAAAGATCACTGTTCAAAGTGTAGAAAATATCTTTCAATGATCTGTCCCATAAGACTGGGTGTATCCAAAATCTCAGCTTTTTACAGCGTTCACGGCAACGTAATAACAAAGAAACACTGGCACCTGCCTCTTCCAACTCCATTTTAAGACTGGCTGGTGGTGTAACAAAAGCATTCTCGTTTCCAGGAGAAGTGTCACCAAACTAAGTGGTGGCGCGGCCATGGTGGCCCCGTGTTCACAAAGACCCTAAGATGCGGCGAGAAAAAACTTTGCCTAATTCTAATATTTGCATTTTAATTTAGTTTGGGTTATGTTACAACTGTTAATTTGTTCTTGGCAGATACACCCAAGAAATGTTTGTTTTTAATTATATCCTCATTTTGTATCCACACATGTGCACAATCTAAAAAGCCCTTCTGAACACAAACACTCGTGTTTTTGTTACAAAGGTAGATAATGTTAACATCGTAGTTAAAAATACTTGGGACTCTTTATTATTGCCGAGGATAAACACATGACCTAGATTTTAACTGTGAGCGCTGTGACACTCAAGATATGCAAGATATACCATTTTGAATTTTGGACACATTATGGTATGGCATGTGTCGTGAATTATTGATCAATGATCAACCATGCGACCTTCTCAATCAAATAATATTAAAGTTGGAGCATTAACAACTCTTATGTTACACTATTAAAGTCCAAAGAATAAGACCATAAATTTGAAGGCAGAGCTTGTTGTAACAACAGCCATTTAATTAGCGATTGAATTTAATAAATTCAGCTAAGAAACACTGATTTCACATAAATATTTTATTTTTAACTATTACTGAATACTCCCCATATTTGTTTTGCAATCTAGAAGTGATACATTGAAGGTTCGTTGTAGTTAATAGGGGGCAATAAATGAATTAGCTTTGCAGTTGGTCTTTTTCCTTTTTTAAAAAAAACAAACTTTAAATAGGCTCATCAATGAAAGCTTATAGTCTATGACAAGGATGGGGAAAACTACAGCCCATGGGCCAGATATTGCCCATCAGTATGTTTAATCCAGGCCGCGGGATAAATAATTAATGAAATATGTTGCATTGTGAAACTTTTTTAAACAGAACAAAACTGGATTTTTATAAAACCAAGCCAAAACCAACATTTTCAAACTTGATAAATCCTCATATCTATGCTAACAAGTGTTTTCAGCCATGAAACTTAGGAAATATGATCTTAAAACTGACTTATTGATGAGTATCTGTTTTCTCTATTGAGAATCACCTCCTCACAGTTTCACTGGTTTCACAGCCCATCATATACATCTTCTGAATGAACTTAAAAACATACCAAGCCACTAAGGTATGCATTCTCAATGTATTTAAATTCATTCACATGTTTATTTTTAATGTTTTAAAGAAAAATTCATATATATGACCTGTCAATTACCCCCCTCCACCCATTTGGCCCTCCTGTCAAGTTTAAACATCCCTGGTCTAACATATAAGCTACACTTACTTGGCGAGTATACCAAACTCAACTAGTTTTTTGGTATATTTAGTTAAATTAAAGAGGCCAGTCCATTTAATAGAATTTCTGGAGTCATAAGAGATGGACATCAGCCCATCTAAATAGTCACCTTTCAGTACATATGTTTCAATTATAGGGAATATATTATTTGATGTGTTACCTGAATAAATCAGTCTTGAGATAAATAATAAATTAATTTTGTGATTACAATGATAAGGAGATTGAGGGTGAATGATGTATCAACACTTCTCCTGAAAAGTTCAACCAATATATTATGTCTAATTAAACTAGTACTCCAACTATCAAAAGGACAGTTTAGCAGAAATTTTATAACATGGCAGTCACTTTAAATATTTGAGCAACTATTCATATATAATAATAAATTTAATTTAAATTATTGAAATAATTTGTTCACTTTCATTGTAACAAGATCATAATACCCCTTCATAGTATGCAGCAAGTGCGCGACTTAAGTTGGCCAAAGGAGGTTATAAATAACCACAATTACTATGGCATACTTAAACTTCAACAAACCTGGCACTAAGGTGGGGAGGCTGGGATGCAAGAAAAGGTCAGTGTGTTTGCAGTTTTTAGAGCATAATTTTTTGGGGCAAAATAAATCAAATATTACTTCTATACAAACAAACATAGTTTAATTTTCTTCACATGATGACCTCGACAGTTCTTGAATATCTTTCAAGGGTATCCTGGAATTTTGTGAAAACTTTTCCTCTTCACTTAAAGAGTTTGTCATCTAATGCCGCTACACTCTTAACAGATATTCAACAATTCTTGAAATTACCTTGGGATGGAAATTAAAAACTCTATGTTTATACGGAAGCAATATTTGATTTATTTTTGGCAAAAAAAAAATCTCTAGAAACTGCAAAAACACCGACCTTTTCTCGTATTTTCTTTATCCCTGCCTTAAGGAGTTTAAGACATTAACATTTTAAGAATCCCTCGTTTTTAAGAAGTTGTGTGCACATTTTCACACACCTTCCTGAAAAGTTATTATATAATAAAACCTCAACCCAAAGAATAAGTGAGAATGATTGATTTTCTTTAAGAGACAACCATTAAATCATTGTCTAGTGGCAGCAATGTAAAGTGTGAACTGTGTTCATCTTTCCATGCTGGAGGCCAACTTGTGTTTTTTCCTTGTCACCAATATTATCTGAACTTTTTCCATCATTAAATTAAGTTGACATGATGAAAGTGTGTTCCTTGTTAAAATGAATCTTACATTCAGATTAATGTATGCAAACAAAATGTACGTTTAAACACACACATATTTTGCAGATCACATACATCCTTTCATTTGTTTTAAATTAATTATATAAAGAGGCGCATCAGGATCTCTGATATACTGTGTTGCGCTAGGTGTGATAGAATCAAACTGCGACAAAAACTAATTTTGCAAACTGTTAAAAAAATAAAATAATAGGTTTATGAACAGACATCAGACAATAACTGTGAGTACAAATGAGGTCCTTAACATTAATTCAAAGAAAAAGAGGTATTTGGATGAAATTTAGAATAGTGAAAACTAAAAATTTACTGCTAGTTTAACTTTA
>CABFWB010001358.1:17152-35323 GCA_902151455.1 Timema bartmani | reverse complement strand
TAGAGATGGGTCGAATCCACTATTTCTTGAATCCAAATCTACATTTTATTTTCGAATCTCGAATCCGAATCCTAGCAAATTGTTAGAAATTTTAATGATTTACAAATAGACCTAAAGTCTGTTCAGTGTAGGAATTGTTTTCTGAAAGGCCCTTTTCCCTACCGGAAATCTATTATATAGGAGGATATTGGCAGGAAAAAAGACCTTTCTGAGAGTAATTCCTACCGTGAATGGAGTATACATTACATAATATAGGCCTAAACTGTGAATTAAGATTTGTTTCAATAGTGCTTTCAATTTTAATCAACCCCAACCACCTCTCGCAAAATACAGGTTAAAATCCAGCCAAATTAAACAATATAGACTCATAATTATAGTTTAAAAATCAAATCAATCAAAATTTGAGTGTCTTTTAGTTATTTTTAAAAGTGTTGTTAGAATGAGTTAAGTTTCTAAAAAAACATGCGAAATAAACATCAACTTTAATCAACATTGAAGGATTATAATTTATTTGAATAAGAAAGCAAAAATAAAAATATATATTTTTAATAAAGGCTAAAACAACATGCTTAACAATTAAACATACATTGGAAATAGTGAACTCAATAATGCCTAAGTATGTTTTATTATGTTATTATATATCCATTATCTATATTCATGTAGAAAATAAGAAATATATTTGATTCTTGCGATATATCGATTTCTGAGAATACATTCTATTTAAAACACAAACATATTTTCGACTCCAATATGGTCATTCCCATTTTATAAGGCAGGACTACGTTTGAATAGTTTTACAATCACTTCAATAACATATTTAAAAAAATAATAATTTCTTAGTTAAAATCAATTTAAAAACCAATGATGAATTAGCAAGTTGTTATTTGATTCTTAAAACTCGAGAGCGCTTACTAAGTGATCAGATTGCCTGAATCGATTTTAAACAAACAATCGATATAAAATGCGTAGGCCGGTAGGCATAAATAAACAGTTTTATCGGTCTATGACTGTTGACATTATTTATTTTTTATGAAACCCAACAAAATATCTAACTTAAGGATCGTATGCAATGAATTGGGGTTCTTCGCATAGTTGTAGATAATTAAACCAGTTGGGTAGTAAGAATTAACAGTATCTTTATTTTAATAATCACTCTGGCGTGTAAACATAATATACTTCATGGCGGCCTTCTTTGTATTGTGTGTAGTGGCGGGTGACTTTGGATCATGTGTAATGTGTTCTTATTTCTGTTAAAAAAAAAGCCGTAATTTGTTTTATTTATTTCGAGTTTATTTGTAATTCTAGTTTTAATTTTCAGTTTTTGAAGAGTTTTAATGTGTTCATTAAAATATTTAAAAGATTGTTCGCCAGGTGAAAGTTTTTGAAGTTAGCATGTGCCGAAATGGTCGAGTCTATGTTTCCCATAGAGGTGGGAGAGTAGGGTATTAGGCACGTAAGATTTTCCACACCCAGCAATTTAAAAAAAAAAAATATTTCAATAATGATTTTATTCGTGCTAATCTCTTTCGTCCGACAAAATAAGATTACGGAATAAGTTGTGCTTTTCAAGTAGGCCTAACCAAGTAATTTTTGAATTCAAAATATTATGCTTTGTTTATGAGGTGAAAGATTCGACTATCCAATCCAATAAAACACCGAATCCTCAAATCTCGAATACTTGTCAGGATTCGGTGGATTCGAGGATTTGAGTGGCCTATCTCTAGTGTTTTGTTGTGTTTTAATTGTAAACCTTGAGTCCTACAACTTTCTGGTAAGTGTGTAAACCTTGCCCTTCTATCCTCTATTCAATGTTTAATTTAACTTATAATATGATCTTGGAATAAAATATTCATTTTGGTGCTGTAAAATTATTTGTGTATTTGCCCCTCCTCCTGAACATGAATATCCCATGAAACTCACCAAGACCATACACGAGAACTAGGGAGGTGGACTCCAGACCACTAGGGGATGTGTGTATCCCCTGAATCCTCATCAGAGTCTGGTTGTAGTTAATAATGGACTCAGAGGGGATAGGCAGCTCTGGCATGTAAGGAATGACACCCTCTTCTCGCATCTCGGGGGTGAGCGTGAAGGGACGTCGCGGATCCAAAAACACCCACGGGAGTTCAACTACACCCCCAGTTGACAGGGCAACTGAAAACAAAAATCACCTCACTAATATTGTCTGCGCTAGACTAATGAGAACACCAACAATTTAAACAATAATTCCAAAAGCACTTGCATATTCATTTTCTTTCAAGCCTGTGCCCTGTTCATTATGTGTGATGATGGTTGTTCTGTTATATTTTGATAGGTGTGTGTCCTGCGATTCTTTACTATTTTTTTCCCAAACTATATTTCACATAAACCAAATCCCAACTAATTATGTATGTCCTCGGATTATCTCACACGTTTTTGAAAAGTTTCCGAGCTATGATGCAATTTTTGAGGGAGGAAGCATAAAAGGTAGGCCTGAGCGTCGGGAAAATGGACGTTCTTGAAACTCTGGCGGGAAATTAATTTTTTCTGGATTTTTCAGAAAAAATAACAATTTTCATATGAATAACAAGGCCAAGTCTAAAAAATAAATACAGGCATCTCAAGACACAAAACATTCACTTTTAGTCTTGTCTCAGTAATCAGTTTTATCTTAAGTATCTTAATTCACTGTGTATGACCTGAATAAGTAGTAAGACACGGTGCTTAAAAAACTTAGTACGTCATACTCAAAGTTATGTAAGGTTGTTTGTACAAAGTAGGCCAAGGCTCTATAATATTCCAGCTATTAGATGAACAATGCGTATACATTTCCAAGCCATTAGGCACTAATTCAGTTTACTATCATTATGAACATTGTGTAGTTATTGAATAAAATAACATTAATAGCGTGTATTTAAAGGGATAAAGCAAAAATCACTTGATAAATTTAAGTATTTTCATTGCTGGTAATAAAGTAAATCCCGAATGTTTGTTTATACATAACACAGCAGTTGTTCTTATCTTCATGATGTTGGATCAGTTGTCTTTAAATAGTGTTGCTTAAAGTGATAATAATAAAAAACACCTATCTTCACTCAATCAAAATACCTCCTTTCTGAGAGTATTTTTTAATCATACTATCGAATTCTACTTTTGCAAAATTATGTGCTAGTGTAGAGAACACCCACAAAATATTTATTTTGCTTTGTTTGTGGTTACAACACATTCATGTTTTAAAGACAAGGCTGTTGAAAATCAAGTTGCCAACCATGTAAAACATAATTTCAAATTAATTTGAAATAATTTTACGATTTTAATGATTTTTCAACATCTTATTTTACTTGAAAAAAATAAATTTATTTCAAAACATAAATTCAAACTATAGTTTGTTTCAACTGTATTAAATCGATTGCTTTATTTGATTAAATCTATATTTTGAAGAGAGTATTTTGTTTTAGTCTACAATAAGAATAAGAAAACATTTTACACGAGCGTAAACAGGGCTAATATTTTGAAAAAAGGGAAGATAAAGTGTCCGCGAAATGTATAAATTGTCGCAAAATTTTAAAAACTAATCATAGTAGTACTTCAGTGGTTTTTGAGGCACCTTTCTCAACACCCAGCGCTAGAGCAAAAGTTATTTTATTTTTACCATTGTATTTTTTGTAGTTTAAATAAATGTGAAATGTTATTTCCCACTCGAAAATTTCCTGAAGTAAAAATATCATTCCCGCACAGGCCTAATAAAAGGTAGAGAGAAGAGTAAACAATGAGTCATTCATCATCAGAGACATAATTCTAGGCAAATAAACAACCAAATCTAAATCTTTCGGAATACGCACTATTTAAACCTCGGGAAGCTCTGGAATACAAGTACTAGTACTTGTAGATCCAGAGTAATATTCCCACTTATATGTGACTAATTAATGAACAATTGGGTGCTTCAACTAGTATTTTATTTCAAAGTTCATAAAAACAATATTAGAAATGTTTCTAAACATTAACGGAAACAAACACAATATGACTTTTACAATGACAAGAACAACACAGTTCACACTTTATATTGGTACCACTGGACAAAGAGGTAATGGCTGCCTCTTGAAGAAAATTGATCGCTACCACCCAATCTCCCTACCTAAGTTTCATTCTATTGAAACTCATCAAGAGTTTGAAACACACAATGCAACTTCCTAAATGAGGAAACAAAAAAAGGGAAAAAGAAAATTTGTACAGAATCATAGAACACTTAGAGAGGAACATGTAAAAGGAATAACATAAAGAACAAACAAAGGAAATGAACTTTGGATGTGAATATATATAATATGTCTCTACATGGAAAACCTCTTTTAACTTTATGAATTCGCAATGAAACCTAGGTTGAGGGAATGAGCAGTAATGATTTATTTTCCCCAAGAGGCAGCAATGTAGAGTGTGTTCTTTTCATTGTAAAAGCCATATTGTATTAGTTCCTCTTGTATTTTTCTATACACCTTTCCTGTATCTTCTTCCATATATAATACAATTACCTCATAAAGTGAAAAGAGGTTTTACTAAAAGAGTAATAAATAAACATATTTATATTGTGAGATTAGATTCATGGAAAAGGATTAAAATTTTAAATATTGTGAAATGAGAGTTAAGAATTGAAAATTTGAGGGTAAAATTTAATAATCAGATTCTAGAAGACAGTATTAGTGACGAGTTTATCAAAATCAAGAGAGCCACTTACCTAAGATGTGTTTACTGGTGATACCTTTCTCGGTAATGGTCTCCTTCATAGCTTCTACTGTTGCTGGAAGAATGAACGCCTGCCTGTCCACTATCGGCTGGATAGGTGACAGAACTGATGAGAAAGCTGTGAAAATAATATTTTCAAAGCTACAGTAATTATTCATACCTTATTTATAAAGCTTGATTCACACACTTTAAGTTGACCCATGATGTATTGCAACGCTTTAAAACAGCTGATTATCAACAATTTTTTTTTATAGTAGATAAAAATATATTTTAGATTATTTTTCCGATGGATGTTTTCAAATTTAAACGCTGTGTCGTGCACAATCCGATATATCGATAAACACGCTTTACATTAACAGGTTATTTCAAATCTTCTCAAATGGCCAACGAAGCTGTCTGCTAGCTTCTGGCTGTAGAGCGCATGCGTTGACAAATGTGCATGTGCACTAATTTGAAATGGTTGGTTCTGAGATTTGATTGGTTCTCCTGTGCCTAACATCTCGAGCAGAGCGGACAAAATAGAGAATAGTTGAACTTCAGCAGAAAAGCTCGCGCCGATTAAGCAGAAATCTTGCAATTGACTTAAAGCGTGTCACGTGACCACGTTTCTGTTCTGCGCTAGTTTTTCGGCGAATGTGTGAATCCACAGTTATGCATTACAAACAAAGCCATTTTGTATATAGGAGAAAACTTGGACTAAAAATAAAAGGCAAACTATGATAAAATAAAATATCTAGCAACAGCTACTGATAACGTTTCAAAGAGCATTAACACAAATATGATTATAATCCTTATTTTTGGAATAAATAGTTAACACCACTTTAAAAAAAACTGTATGTACACAAAATTAAATCCCATTTTCTCAATATTTTTTGAAAACCAAAATATCTGTTTTTCAAGGTACCTTGTTGGATCATCTTGAAATAGTTTTTTTTTCTTCGGTTTAAGTGCTCCTGCGTATCTTTTCAAGTGAAAAAAACAAACTCAAAGCAATACTTGATATGTATTCTTTCTTTATAATGAAAGCTGACAGTATTTCTTGGCAGGCTCCACTATTGCCCTATCATACAAGTTATACCATAGTGGAAACAAACATGGTAAGCTTGCCACCTCTTAGGGCAAACAAAATTTACAATAGAATAGTAATGAACAGTGGTGTGTGGTCAATTCTGGACAAAGGGAAGCAATAAGGCTATCATAATGGGGGCTGATGGACGCGAGTTTAATTGGAAACTCACACTGTATTTTTTTTTATATAGGTAAGCTTCAAAATATTACTTATGAATTTGGACACAGCAGCCCTCCTCTTCCACTGCTGCACTTGTCGACGCACTTGTCATTCTACTACTGTATGCAAAGAAACAAACCACTTCCCTTGGAGGATCAAACAAGCGTCAATATTCTTGTAAAACAAAACAAAACTTCCTGTAAAGTAGTGATAAACATATTATTTTGTAATAGAGTGACCATAATTATATCTAGAAACAATAAATATCGCTAAAAATAACCTTAAAAAAATAGGGTTTTAACAGTACTAAAAGTAAGATTATACACCATTCACGATAGTAAACTGATGCGCTAATACTAGCCTAGGGAAACGCTGCTTCGCTTTCCCCGATGAGGGCCGGACAGACCCGGAAACAAACGATTGACGAAATAAAGAGTAAGACCAGATGGTTGGTGGTCAGTCTGAGAAAGAACTGCTTGCTCAAAGAAAGAAGAGCTACCATCTAAACTCAATATACTTGTTGGAGAGGTTTCTAATTATAATAATGTGTTTTAACTTTATTTTCCTCTTATTTTCTTTATTCCCGTTTTTAATTTTAGGGAAGTGTTGCTTCCCTTGCTTCCATTGAATAAATGCCACTGGTATTGAATCTAGTACCGAGTAAAATTGGTAAATTTTTATAATGAAGCAATGTAGTGTTACTAGATAAAAATTTTAAATTTCAAACATATACCTGTGGTGTTGCTCTGAGTTTTTCCTTCATACAGCTCTAGCGCAACAACTTCGGTGCGCCGGAACTTGTCATTGAACAAACTATATACCAGCCAGTTCTCTGAATGTACCAAATGAACAGGCCCCTTAGCGCGCTTGTGGACAACCGAGAAAACCACGGCACCAGACACAACATCGACTAGGAAGATACTCAGCAAGTCTGGCAACATTACAAATATAAAATGAATGTATTATATTTGGAAGGTGGTACATGATAGGTGGATTGAAACATATGAAAGAAACAAAGACAATTTGGCTTTTACACTGAAAAGCAGAACACAGTTCACACTTTAGACAATATATAATAGAATGAATATAAAAGTTGTTGAAAGCTTGAATGGTATTCTTCCGACCTTACAATACCATCAGCCACAAACATTAAAACTCTTAGAAACTATGTTTTTTGACAAAGGTTGATAACCAAACTTTTTAATTAAATCAAAAGTTGGAAGGCATATAAACACAAAAACCATGTGAAGAAAAAGTTATTAGGTATAAGTAAATAACAGGTATAAAATTAAGTGCATTAAGTATGTTATGATAAATGTCATTAGCAAGGGACAGGTGAGTGAATGGAGTGCAAAGAAGTGTGGAAGAGAGAAGAGCTTGGGGGAGAAAGAAGAGGACTAGATCAGTATGGAGGAGGAGAGGTGGTGGGGAGAAAGGAACCGTTGGAGAGGCTTATGTTCCAAACAAACCCGGCCAGTGGCTGGAAACTGTTGCTGATGATTAATAAGTGTGCTTCAGTGATGTTAGGTGTTAGTGTTTTTACTTTTTTTTTTTCGATAATGCAATTTATATTTGATGAGGGATGAACACTTCCCTGGTGGATTAAAAATTATCTTATATGTGGATTCAAGGTGGTGCTAATGTTGCAACAGGGCTTGAATATGTGATAATTATTAATGAATATTTGAGTTGGGTGGTTTTATAAACTTTCTTATATATGGGAGAAGGTACAGGAAAGATTGATAGAAACATATAAATAGGAACAAACACAATATGGCTTTGATAAAGAAAAGACAAACAAAGTTCCCACTTTGCATTGCTGGTTCTGGACAAAGAGGTAATGACTGCCTCTAATAAATCAAATGTTACCACCCAATCCCCCAGCCTAGGTTTCATTGTATCGGAACTCACCAGGAGAGAGTGTGAAATGCACAAACGCAACTCCCTAGAAATCAATAATAAAAAAAAAATGGATAAAAAAAAGAAATTCGTAAATAAATATAGGACACTTATATAGGAACATGTAAAAGGAACGTAATATAAATTTAGTGTAGTCCATTAAATATAATAAACGCATGTACAAACACTGCCATGATACCAATATCAATATCTAAGGACCGTACTGTAATGTATTTTCACAAATAGAATAACTAAAAAGTAAAGATAGACAGGAATGATATTTTTGCTGCAGGACGGGTGTTCGTTCCAGTCAACAAACGATAAAATAACTATCGAAAGCAAGGAAAGTGGACTGTATCAGATATTTAATTGTGATGGAGTAGCTTACCTCATCCAATTTGAAGTTCACCCACAATGGAGGCCTACCTTGTGGGTTGCTGGGTTAGAGTAGGAAAGAATGGGAAACAAGGGGTTAATTCAGTGGCATCTCTCAAACTCCTGTTGTGGTTTCTTGATCAAAGAGGCCACTTTAGCGCCTGTAACACCAACTCACGTGAGGAAAACGAATTGTGGGGAAAACGAATTGTGCAGCAATTAGTGCACCCATTACGGCAGACACCCTATGTGTACTAAATATCGCGCTGAACTGAACTACACACTCTTTAAAGAAAAAAAAAACCTTCCTTTCTCCTCCCCTTCAATTCTAAAAAACGAAGGGAAACCCTCAAAAACGGCAGGACTCTCTCCACAACGGCGAGAAAAGTCCAAAGAACAAACAACAAATAATACAAATAAAATAGTTGATGGAAATTATTTTTATTAGTTAATTTCTTTTGAAAATTGTTTTATATCTAATTATTTGCAGAGTGCAAACAATAATATAAAACATAATATTTAACACCTTTTCAATATTCTTTAAGTTTGAAACAGCAAAATATTATCTAAGTTTGACACATCTTGAAGGTTCTCTAGGTTTGACAAAACTTAAATTTCCTTCAGATTTGAAACCACTTAAATGTTCTTTAAGTTTGAAACCCCATAAAATATAATATTTGCTTTGAATAGATATTCAAGCCCAGGCTCCAAAGATGCATAGGCTTGCAATTTCAGGTTCTCTTAAAAAGTTTCTTTACTTGCCTTGCATTTTGTGTGTCTGATGATGAACGACTAATTCTAATTGTTTACTCTTTTCTCTGCTTGTTGGGATGTATTTTGTGGATGAAGTTTGGGGTGGGGAGTTAAGAGCCTAACAAATAAGGCATTGTGCAGCAGATGCCTAATGAAATTTCAAGGTCAGCAACTGAATAAACTGGTTTTGGTGATGAATGGAAGAAGAGAGTATAAGGTTTAGATAATAGAAAGGGATTTTAGAACACAAATAGCTTAGTGCAAGATAGTATCAAGTACACCTTAATGCAAAAGTATACTATGTGCATCTTAAAAATTATTATTGCCCTAATTTATCTCTCTGGTAAGATGTCAGTACCAAGAGAACAGGTGCACTCCAGATGGAGGAGAAATAATGTTTTTTTTTGTTAATATAGATAAATCTTTACATCCCAATATATCTTCATGAAGGCTTTTTTTTAACTTTCCTTTGAAACCATTAATTGAATTATAATTAATTTTTCAGTTACTATCACAGCATATTTAAAATTTAATCCTATAAATTATTATGACCTACTATGATTATTTTAATATATAAAAATAAGCAATTTTAGATTTTAAAACTTTTTTAATATTGGTTTTATTTCATTAACAAAATTAAAATAATTTGAACATGTATTTGTTTTTTATTTTCATATTTAAGTTTAAAAATTATTTATTTATTCAAAACAAGCTTGACTCGGTACTCGGGAGCTTCGTGAGAAACTCACTTGAGATCAACTTGAATCAAAAAACTTGAGCTTGCAGACCCCTACAATGAGTTATTTATAACTGTATAAGAATTCCACCAATTATTTGGCTCGTTTATTAACTATGTGTATTTTAATTATTACTAGTGGGGAGTGTGCGAGTGGGCATTTTTCACTTCGAGTCAGGCTTGAATTAAAACTAGTTTTTTTTAGTTCAGATAGTGTAGTGTACAACAAATATTTCAAGTCGAATTTCTGTAATAGATCCATGCATAAACTATAAATAAGTTTAAACATTATTTTTTCAGATTTAAATTTTTTTTTTTTAATTTATAATCAGACAAAAGGAAATATTGAGGGACTCTATTTAGAATGAAATTATATTTTAAAATTGAATAAAATTAAATAGTAATTTTCAAGAAAAAGACTGAAACTTACGAGTACGCAAATTATTTGAGTTTTATAAAAATCTTTGATTTAAGTTCGAAGAGGTACTAAAGCTTGACTTGAACTTGAATTTTGAGTACTTGCACACCCCTAATTATTATTAATATTTATAAACTTACATTTGTGTAGTGGGTCTGGTGCTTGTGTGACCACAGCAACAAGGTTAGGGTTGACATACTTGTACAGCACACTGCGGTCTCCTAGCACACGGCCTTGTGAGTGCACTCTTTCCATAGGGTTCTTGCCAACCACTTCTATGGTGGGCTGGTCTATGTGCAACTTCCATACCTCTGTCACTAACAGGTGCTGGAAAACACACACCATAGTTGTAAAGTTGCACAAGACTGTCGTCGTCTATTGTTGTTAGTGTTGTTATTGTTATTAGCACCGCGTCTTACTACCCGTTTGGGTTATATTAACCTACACTGATGTGTAATGGTAGGGTGATTGTAAGATGATATGGAGGACCTACAGTTTAACGTGGAACCTGAACCACGGTGAAGGCCTGGCATTCCTCACATTCACTAAGTTGTGATTAATACACGTCTTGTCAGAGGTGAAGGAAGGGTTTGGCAATCAGACAAATCTGTGCCGGGACAGAGGATTTAACCCCGGACCCTCAGCACAGAAGTCTGACACCTTACCCCTAGGCTGTTAATAAAAACCACATGACATTATTTTTCCTAATTTGTTGCTTGGCAGGATGGTATTTCAGCAAATATATAGTAAAAATCGGTCAAAAATAAACAAAGACGCTTTATTTCACACATATTATTTTAAAGAATTACCTTATTCCATAACCTCTTTTAGCCACCATTGTGGTTGTTTCACTTTCCCCCTAATGCTATATGTCATATTTTCATCTAATTTATGTTTATGAACCCAGAGATTTTAAAAAACAGAAACCTTTAATGCAAATTTGCATGTCTAAATTTCACATTTTATTTTTATAAATTTGTATTACTCTGGGTTTAGTTTCTACAGGTCTTACTATAAAACCAGCCATTAGAGTAATTCCACAATATAAACATCAAATAGTAGCCAAATATCAATCCCATCAGTTAATGGAAGTTTTCAACTTATAAAATATTGAAGCCTTTGAACTCCAAGATTAAATTCTTTCCCTTTTAAAGATTACTTTCTAATTTCTTCCACTTAAGACACAAAACCTTCTCAGCTCTCCTCCGAGACTCTCTTCCAAACAGCCATCTAACCTTCACAACCTTCTAGTACACCCAAAATTGCCCAACCACAGCAAAAGGTTCATACCCGTGTTTGAAACAATGTTTCAACACCTGCAAGATCCACCCATTAAGACCTTCAATAGTAAGAACACAAAGAAGCAATCAATACCCCATTCAAGGTCACTTTGACTGCAACAAATCCAACTTAATCAATCAACTTGTAGGTAATTTTTGTGAAGCTGAATAGATTGGACTCACAAAAGGACCTCTGAGAATACACATAAACAATCACAGTTTCGATACCAACCACAAAAATCTATATAAACCAGTTCCTTCCCATGCTAACACCCACAATAAGGACTTTGACTCCTGCTACACCACCAGAGTACTCAGAGCATTCCCGACAGCCACTTGCAACAACTCTCAACTTAGGCAATGGGAACTTGCACATCAATGGGTAACCAAATCCAGACTAGCCCCTGGTTTGAATCTGAGATAATCTATTTTCAACACAAAAAAAAATCTTGTTTACTTATTTATTATTTCAAATATAGTCTTTGTTAGTCTTAAAGATATCTTTAGTTATTAATTTTTCAGCAAGCTATCTATTTATTCAAGTCTCCATTTTGATGCATCAATTTGTCAACACTGCTAGTTTCCAGTTATTTTTTCAAATTCTTCTAGCACATAGTTCCATAAAGTATCTTTCTTTTGTGTTGTATTTTGTGTTTTATTGTGTCTCTTAATATGAAAAAGGAATAAATCAGAAAACTCAAAAACAATGTGTAAATGTGGAAGTATGTTGGTTCCTATCTAGACCTAGCCGAACTATCCTTTCAACTGAACTTCCTTCCCTATTACTTAATTTACATTGATTTATATTTATTTATTAGATATTATTAGGTATGGGAAATTTGATTCCTTGATACCTATTGATTCTTAAGGGTATTGAGAGAATGGAGAAAATACCTCAATTCTTGATGCCTCAATTCCTAAAGATGCATGCAAATTATTGTGAATGCCTTATTAAGAGATTAATGAATATCAAATGTTAAAGGCCGTTTGTAACGCATTTTTTTGTTATGTATTCAATATATTTTTAAAATAAAACTTATAAAAGCATTGATTGAATTTGAAAACCTAAAAGTTAATGTTTTGCTTCAATATGTAAACATAATGACTGTGATAGCATGATACATTCAAGAAAGAACACAAACAAACCTCCATATTAACAGATACAGAAATCAGAAATATAGCAATATATTACTATTGTTTTGCAAATTTAATGTCACAAAGTAAATATTAGTATAGGTAAAGTTTAATTAAAAATTTTAAAGCCAAAATTATAATTAAAATCATAATTCATAAACTGAAATGACACCTGTACACGGGAATCGAACCCGGGACCTCTGGCTTAGTACGCCAATGCTCTAACCACTGAGCTATCCAGGATTCGTCCCGTGCCCTGGGTCATTCTTCTCGTGTACAGGTGTCATTTTTCAATTTTCAGAATATGATATCTAGTGGAGTAATTCCCTATTAATAAGCATAAATAATAGCTCTGGCTATTAATTCTTAATATATGTGCGATCCCGTACAATTTAATAATTGTGCAAATGGCAGCATAACAGCCAACTACCGAGTCGCAGATGGCTGCGTTATCCGATGGCTCGTGATATTAATATAATCACATACTTGTAGCCGACGATTTCCGTCAGTCCATCATAGACTCTGCCTTAAAATATGAGTGAAGAATGACCCAGGGCACGAGACGAATCCTGGATAGCTCAGTGGTTAGAGCATTGGCGTACTAAGCCAGAGGTCCCGGGTTCGATTCCCGTGTCCAGGTGTCATTTTTCAATTTTCAGAATATGATATCTAGTGGAGTAATTCCCTACTAATAAGCATAAATAATAGCTCTGGCTATTAATTCTTAATATATGTGCGATCCCGTACAATTTAATAATTGTGCAAATGGCAGCATAACAGCCAACTACCGAGTCGCAGATGGCTGCGTTATCCGATGGCTCGTGATATTAATATAATCACATACTTGTAGCCGACGATTTCCGTCAGTCCATCATAGACTCTGCCTTAAAATATGAGTGAAGAATGACCCAGGGCACGGGACGAATCCTGGATAGCTCAATGGTTAGAGCATTGGCGTACTATGCCAGAGGTCCCGGGTTCGATTCCCGTGTACAGGTGTCATTTTTCAATTTTCAGAATATGATATCTAGTGGAGTAATTCCTTACTAATAAGCATAAATAATAGCTCTGGCTATTAATTCTTAATAATTCATAAAGGCAAAAATGTTTTATAAATCTAGTTAATGTTTAATAGACGTTTACCGAAATTTCTAGAATAAAATCAAATTGGTGTAAAAAGGTTCACCTATCAAAGCAGCCATATTGGTTTCACCTTTTTAAATTATTTGGTGAAGGTGCTACAAAGTGTCAAATAATTTAAAAGTCCATTTCCACAGGTACTTAATGTATCCATTATATTTTAGTGTTAAAATATAGATTCATATTAAACAAAATTATTGCAACCTATGGGAGAAGTTTATCTTAGCATTTTCACTAAAAATATATTACTCTAGTAACAAAAATAAAATATTTTCTTAAACCAATATGGCCGTTCCCACTTCATTTCAAAAACTATTCCAGTAAGAATAGAGTATCAAAGAATCGAGGTAAAAACTTAAGAATCGGAATCGAAAAACTGGTATCGCCCCATCTTTAGATATTATATTTGGTTTAGTACACTTTATTTCATACAAAATTAAGTTCTCTAATATTCTTTGGGAATCTAAGGTTTGTAAAAGAACCATATTGTTATTTCTAGTCATCTCTTTAACTAATATCATCACCAATTGTTTTCTGGCTATTAAATAATTACTAAAGTAAGTCCTCTACCTCAGAGGGAGACAGCATGAGTGCGTATCCTGTGAGTGTCCCGTTATTTTCGCCAGTGAAGAGGAAAGTGCTTGCAGCGATATTATGTGCCTCCTCTCTCGTACTTTCTGGGAACACGTGTATGTTGTTGCTGTCATCCAGGAGGAGCACACCTCTCAAGAACTCCTTGTTGGGCTGGTGAAGAAGTGAGCTCTGCTTGATGCGGAACCCTAGTTTCACCAGTCCCTCATTTGTAGGTTGGCCCGTGAATGGGTTGAATACGAACAAGGAGCCTTTACCAGTGTTCTGAAAACAAATCGACACACAGGCAATTCCTTAAACTGTACTAAAATAAAATGAAGGCAAATAGCAACAGATTATATTTTAATTATGAAATAAAGTGCAGTGATTAAAAAGACATACGTACACAAACCTAAATATACCGATGATATTGTTATAACAATAGCATCAAAATATTGAATTGTGTGTAAGTATGTGTTAGTATTTTTACTTTTATTATTTATAATCTATTATTTTCCAACTATTTTCTTTTCTTTTTAACTACAATTTAGTTCCTGTATGTTTACAATGATTAGGAAGCAATTTGAGAGGCGTTGTTTGATTCTAGCTGGTCTACTTACTTACAGTTAAACGTTTATAGGAAGAGCTTTTTTTTTAAAAAAAGAAGTATATATATTTGCCGCCAGCATTGAAAACATTTTATCATTTATTAAGTGTTATTTTATAAGTGGTGATAATATCTATCCAAAGTGATAGCCTAAGATCATATGACTTGACGTAAACTTTTCTAACTGCCACATAAGGCCTTTCTTTTGAAATTTTGACTGCAAGTTAAGTATTATCCTAGGGAAGATGGTTGAGCAAAAGGTAAGTAGGTGTACCTTATCTTGGAACAGCAACAGGCACTGCGCAGGATGTGGGAAATGGCGGGTAGTCCGCTGTATGTATAACACCATATGTTTCCTATCAGTGGTCTGATCCAGGAAAGGAGCGGCGTCTTCCAGTCTGCGCTGCCACAAGATCTCTCCACTCAGATTGTCAATACCAAACAACTGCAACATTTTGGAGTGTTTAACAACATAATATTTAATAACTTGGTGTTACGGCAAACATGAAGTCTTAACCACCAATAAATAGAAAGCGAAATAGCCCGAGTGCCTTGACACTTTTGATCAATTTTTTTTAAGGAGCCCCCTATAAGCATCTTGATTAGCCAGTAATGGCACTAGCAAGAAACAAAAGAATCACCAATGTGGCCACATTATGAAGCTTATGTGCAAAAGCTGTTAGTAAACATAAATAAACATGTCAGATATAAACAGAATGATAATTAATTAGATATAGTTTTCAAACATTTATCCTGGTTGTGGATTTCATTAATAGTTTAGGACGGGACTTGGTTTACTGATTTTACCAAAGTTTGAAAGGTAAAATAAAGTTTTATTATCTCTAAATTGTTAGGCAGGTCAGTAGGTTTTATATCCTTGTGATGTTAAAATTTGGCTTATTGTGAACGACGATTTTAAAATTAGCAATAACAAAACTCAAGACAAACTTGTCATTATTTTGTCAAAAAATTTAAGGCACAACAATGAAATTTATATGAGCAATGGTGACCGAATATGTCATGTAGGGACTACAAAGGTTAATGTGAACAGAGTTTAGTTTTGTATACAAAAATAAATATAATGAAATTTATGGTTTTCTTGGCTTTTTTGAATCTTTGAGAAAGAGTCATGATTCATTCAAATATACCGAGATCCAAACCCCAATTTCCCCATCATCTGCAGTTTAGTATATTGAAAGCATGACATCTTAGACTATGCAGCAACCAAGAGGGTCATTAATACAATAAAACAAAGGTTGAAACATGTGTAGAATATTAAGAAACAACAAGCCTAAGCTTTGAGTTTATACAATGGCCTTTATTTTTGTATTGCATGGTGTCTATTGAAGCACCAAGACAATTCACAATGTTCAGAAATCCTTCATTATTGGAGTAAATGGTTAAATACTTTTAAATATGGTTCACAAAAAAATGAAGGAGAAAGGTCTCAACATGTCCATAAAGGATTAAAAATGTTACATTTTAAGTTTTAGAATTTAAAAATAAATCTAAAAAGATAAAATTAGCACATTTTCAACTAATACATTGTGAGCGAAATGTAGCAGTTCTGTGGTTAATATAAATACTGAGAAATATATATAGCTTTCCTCAAACAAATAAAATATTTTTAATACGATCACAAAAGAAAATTTTACTATAATTATTGAGGATTGTTTTTGTGGTTTTGAAATCTAAGAGCCGCTATTTTCATAAAAATAAATGGTAAGAAACAATCGCACAAACTTTCTTATATTGTATATTATGACTTCGAAGATAATTTTCAAAAAGAGGTTTTGAGTTAACCACTCTTAATAATGTTTTCCTCATAAAAACAAACAATCATCTTGCCAATCCCAATAACCATTCTATATATATATATATATGTTTTAAACCAAATTGTTTAGATATATTTGACCAAATTTAAATTTTCAAAAATAAATTATTTGTAAACTACCCTAAAATTATTTTTTATTTGTAAAACTAAAAACTTATTCATATTTATAACAAAAAAGCTTACCATATTCCCATTTTAAATTCTATTTTCAAGGTCAATTTCCAAAAAATTCAAATATTCTATATATTGTCACAAGTAAACTACCCTTAAATTAATTTATTTTGGATAAATAACGATACATTACTATTGATAATTTAAGATAGTCCTTCAATATCAATTTTGAACCAAATCCCTAAAGCCATTTACTAAAATATTAAAATTTAAAAAAATTTGTCAGTAAACTAACCAAAACCAAGCTCCCAATCCCCAAAAACCAGTAGCCTATACAGCTTAATATGTCATGTTCATGTCAAGCACTCCCAATATAAACATTTTAAGAAAAATCATTATAGCCATTTTCAAAATAATTCAAATTTTCAAAAATCACTCCTAAGTAAAGGATCTTTTATCAAATTTTTACCCAAAACCAAGTAAAAAAAGGTTATTTGTCATGTCAAACACTCACAAGATACCCATTTGGAATCAAATCTTATGTCCATTTTGAAATTATTTCCAGTTTTTGAAGTACAGTAATGAATAAAATACCCATAAATTAGTTTTCATCCCAAAAACAAATATACAGTGTTGAATGTCATGTCAAACATTCCCAAGATACCTATTTGAAATCAAATTCTTAAGGCCATTTTTTGAATATTTAAAATTTTTGAAAAATCAGTAATCTACCCATAAATGAATGTTTACCCCAAAAACAAGTATCCACTATTATTTTTCATGTCAAACACTTCCAAGATACACATTTGAAACCAAACCGTTAAAGCCATTTGTAAAATATGTCAAGCTTTTGAAAAATCTGTCATCAGTACACAACCCATAAATGTATCCCAAAAACCAGTATACAGTGTTATTTGTTATGTCCAACACTACAAAGATACCCATTTGAAACCAAATTGTCAGAGTAATTTGTAAAATCAGTAAGCTACCCATAGATGATGTTTACCCCAAAATCCAATACAGTGCTATTTGTCTTGTCAATCAAATGCTATAGTATATAAGCACTCGAAACAAAATTGTTAGAGCCATTTTTACTTTCTCTCTATCTTACAGGTAGAGAAAGTATGGTGATCGTCAAAAAAATCAAACTCGAGATTTTGATGAATTTTGACGTTTCATGACTCCCTGAATCCGAAAAAGTGGTTTTTGAATTTCCGTCTGTCTGTCTGTCTGTCTGTACCTCCAACTAGAGCCTAAACTATTTTACCGATTGAGCTGAAACTTGATATCTAGGGTTTTCATAGGGTTGCCCCGAGGGGTTTTTGGAATTGGATATCTACCCCTAAAATTAAGGGTAGTTTACTGAAGGG
>CABFWB010001358.1:0-15216 GCA_902151455.1 Timema bartmani | reverse complement strand
CAGTTTCTGAGATATTTGCAAATATATTAATACAATTTTGTGAGCTTTAGTTGTAAACATATACTACTTAAGTCTTAACGCAATAATTCTTCAATGCCATAGAGTTATTAAATATAAGTATCTAAAAAAAGTATGTTATTTTTCCTTAAAGCTCTTTGGAGAAATGTTTGCACAGCAATGATCTATCTCCATTTTAGACTCAATAGTCAATATTTACATTTTCTATTGGTCAAAATGTATAAATGAATAATTAAATATCAATGCGATGACTTGAAGATCTGCAACACCTTATAAAATTTTAAAATTTTAACCAGAAATCAAAATTGTAATACGAAGTGTTGACCCTTGTGGAAGACATTAAACTGTTTGAAATGCTCTTAGATGGACAAAGATGCGCCTCTTTTCTCATTGATTATATATCATTGTATATCATTGTATATTATTTTATGTGATACAATGTACATTATTCCGTTCAGAAATCTTGTGAGTTTATAGAAAGAGAGAGAAAGTCTGTGCGGTGCGCCGTACCATTTATTTTTTTAATTTGTAGGTCAAATAAATTACTCATCAGTAAACTAAACATAATTGAAGGGCTAAGGGGATATATATGTGTGTGTGTGTGTGTGTGTAATTTTTTATATTTGTTTTGTGGTATAGCCCTATAAAATATGAATATCAAGTTTGAACAAAATCCATCAAACCATTTTGGATCCATGACCAGGGACAGACAGACAGGGGAACAGACAGAATTGTAAAATCCACTTTTTTGGGTTGATGTTCATATAAAACATAAAGATTCATCATAAGCTCAAGCAGGGCCGCCTCGAGCATAATTTTGAGCCCGGGTGAACTTTGATTTAAGCGCCCCCTCCTCTAAACTTGAAAGGATCTCATTACAAGATGGATGAATGTCTTCTGTTCATACCCACTGGTTCTAACAGCGACACTAGTTGTGATAAATGGAAAAGAAAATTAGTACATTATCAAATGTATCTGAGCAATGCACGAATTTCTTAAAAATATTATTTGTAGTTTTTTAAGACGACATCGGTGCGTGGCACCCCCCTAGAGCCCAGCGCCCCAGGCAGTTGCCCACCTCGCTTACCCCTTGGGGCAACCCTGATCTCAAGAACAATTTTTATTCACAATCACAATACTTTTCTTGATATGAGAAAGTAAAAATACTTCAGTGACAATATATTTCTCTTCAAGTAAGTGGCCCTTGACGAAAGTTTTTTTTTTTACTTTTGATACTTAATTGTATGGATACAAAAATGTATAGTAAAGTGTAATAGTAGTAAGTTTTATATGGTTATCAGTAATTTTATCTTTGAAATGTCTTGTCTTTCTTTAATCATAAAAGTTTTGTCAGATTTGGATGGATCGGTGCCCCCCAGCCATGAAAATTGAGGTAGTATTATTGTGTTTACTAGGAGGATTTCATTTACAATATTATTTGGTTTTCTTTTCTTTAAAATTATCGCAGATACATCATAAAATGGAAAGTTATTGGGCCTAGTTACACATAGTTAATTATATCTTAATTAACTAGTTACACATAGTTAATTATATCTTAATTAACTAGTCACACATAATTAATTAAGATATAATTCACAATATGTACAGTTGTTTATTCATTATAGTTGTAAAATATTAATATAAACAATTATTTAGACTCATTTGTAGCTAGTGTCAGGTGTACATGTGATGTGCTAAGTGATACAATGTGCATTCCCTAATGCCGGGATCACGATCAACTTAAACTTAACTTAACGTAACTTAACGTAAAGAACCTCCTCGTGTGTTTAAATGGAAGCGATCACGATGCACTTAACTTAACGTTGACTTGCAGTTAACTTAACGTAAGAGATGTCCTGGGAGGTCTTTTACTTTACTTTACTTTACGTTACTTGAAGGGTATCATGTGATATAGCCAGCCAATCATTATGCGAGTGACGTCATCAGGGATATTTAGTACCTCATTTGTTGGTATTATGAATAATGTTTACTCTTTAGCATAAGTTCTAGTGATCAGACATTGAAACAAAATAATTACACTAAAATAGGAAAGCTAAATTTATCAAAAAAAATTTGTAATAGATATTTATTATATTGATTGAAAACTATAAACATTCACAGATCATCACTGTAAAACAAGTACAAATCACAGATCATAATCGAGAATGAAGATGTTTGGCTCGAGTTGTTACGTTAAGTTACGTTACGTTAAGTTAACGCTAAGTTGATCATGATCCCGGCATAAGCAAATCATCAGCCCACCCATGTAATATGTACTGCATTAAAACAATAATCATAATATAATTTAATTCAATAAACAATTAATGTTATATAGAAATTAAGGAAAAGATTGTGAAGGAAACTGTTGTAACATTTGACTTGGATATTTTTTAAATTCCCATTCCCTTACTTTTCCCTGATTTTACAAGGTCAACATGAAATTCCCTATCATTTCCCTGTTTTCCAGACAGGTGGTGGTCCTGTTTTCATTTCCTTCCGCCAGTGACAAGTCAAAATAGTCCCTTTGTGTTTGTGGTAATACATGTACCTTTCCTGAGGCTGTAGCAGCTACTATGATCTTGTGAAGACCAAACTCATCTCTGACCAGACCTGAACTCTGACCCTCAGACATGCGATCCCCCAACAAAGTCATGAGGGATGAGCGTAGCTGGATGATTTGACTGCTGATGCGATGAATAAACATGCCTAGGATGCCAGCTGCAAGCATACCCATAATGAATTAACATTTCGAAGTTTGTATGGAGGAAAAAAGGGGAAAATCAGCACTATAAAAGGTTTGATTTTTCAGGATCAATTCCAAAAACAATACAGCTCTGAGAGAAAACTGCACATAGTATTATTGTTTCAAGATGTTTTTAGCCTGCTAAGCAACAAAGTGAGTGCAATGTAAAGTGTGAACTCAGGGTGGCTATAAAACATATTTTACAAAATTCTCTGACTTTTCCAGGTTTTCTAGGCAACATTTTTCAATTTCCTCTGACTACTTTTTCCAGTTTTAATGGTGGATGATGACTTTTTTTATTTATTAATGATCACATATTAAAAAAAGTTTGTATCTACTAAACATAAACAGTTTTATCTGTTATTTAAAAAACTAAATGTTATTTTATTTAGGTATTACTAACATTTGTTTTAGTGTTTAATTGCGAAATGAATGGGATATTTTAGACATATTATTTAATTCCCTGACTTTTCCTTATTTTTAGTTAAATTCCCTGACATTTCCCTGTTTTCCCTGTCATCCAAAAATTCCCTGACTTTTCCAGGTTTTCCCTGTTTTCCCTGTCTGTAACCACCATGAAACTGTGTTCTTTACATTGTAAAAGTCAAAATGTGTTTGTTCACTTTTATGTATTTTTATCCTCCTTTCATGTACCTTTTTCCATGTATAGCAAAATGTGTCTTAAAAGGTTAAGAAAATTTTCCTAAGGAGTTAATTATATCTAAAAATTTTACTCCTTCACTCCTTTACTTCCATCACTAAGCCCTATATGCGACCTTGAGTCCTCTTAGTCTAGGAGGTATTCTGTATTATACACACCCCAATGAATTGTGCTTCACACTCTTAAGATCATATAAAAAAAGTTAATGTGCTGATCCCAAAGTTTAGGAAGTATTGTGATAAGATGAAGAATAAAATATTTTATTTTAGAAGAGGTATGTTTGTGTCACAACTTTGGTCAAAATGAGTCGATTGGTTCAACAAGTATAAGGGACAAACATTTACACACAGAGATAATGAGGATTATAGCTTTTTTTTTTTAATTTCCCTATTGATTAAATAAACCTGTTAAAAAATAATGAGTAAAAAACCTGTTAGAAATAATTAACATGTTTTTACAGACTTTCCAAATAAGTAGTTTTGGGTATGGGTAGGTCATATTGTTGGTCAAATAGGTTTTTGTAAAGCTTTGGGCAAACATTAGACTTTGGGTCAAGTATTTCTAATAATGAAATCAAACATTCCAAAAGAGGTACGGGCATTGATAAGGGGTCATCCATAAACCACACAAAGCTTTTTTCCTTCCTTTTCCACACAACCCTCCTTTTTCATTTCTGATGTAACACCATGTAGATATTAAGCCTGACCCCTTCCTCCACCAAACCTGTGTTATATAGCTTTTTACATCATGAGTGAATGGTCAACATTGTAATCCAAGCATAACATCTGTGCTCTGTAACACTGTGATCTACCCACTCTCCCCTCATGAAACATTATGTAGACATTAGCCTTCCCCCTAAACCCCCCACCCCCCCAAAGCTTTATATGGTTTATGTATGACCCCTAAAATAGGTCATAGGTGGCTGCATAACATGGTCTTCATGCGCATACATGGCTCTAGTACAGGGGTCTCCAACCTTTTTATGTCCAAGGGACAAAGTTTATGCTCTAGTTGGCTCACGGGCTGCAATACTGTACCGACAATGTTCGACGTGTCATTTGCCAGTTCAAAGTACGCTTGTATTAAAACGCAATATTTTTCTTCACAAAAAAATACATATTTATTTTATTAGCTGATAATGTAAAATATATATATTTTTTTGTCATTTATTCTCTTGGAATTATTTTTTATTTTTCATAAGCCAGCTGACAGCAAAAAAGTTATCACAGATTGCAAGTGGCCGGCGGACCGTGGGTTGAAGACTGCTGGTCTAGTACATATCCCTGAAATCACTCAAATAGTCTGGGTTTAAACCTAACTCCGTAACGCAATAGGCTACATCAGGAAATTTGTAAAGAATAATAGGACACTCAGATAGGAACAAGTAAAAGGAATAACACAAAGAACAAACATAGGAAATGCAAATTGGGTGCAAACAAATTTACAAATATCCTTTTCTCCATTTTGTGTTTTTTGGTTTCCTTTTTAGGAAGTTGTGTTGTGATTTTCACATTCCCTCCTGATGAGTTCCAATAGTATGAAAACTAGGTTGAGGGATTTGGCGGTAGCGATCAATTTTCTTGGAGAGGCAGCCAATACCTCTTTGTCCAGTGGCAGCAATGTAAAATGTGAAATGTGTTCTTCATTTTGTTGTAACAGCCATATCATGTCGTTACTTTTTATCTGTTTTCCATCCACCTTTCATATTACCTTCTAACAAATATATATTAACTACCTCAAAAAGTGAAATGAAGTTTTCCTTAACCCTTTTGCTGCGTTAATCGGATATATCCGATCTCAGCATTATAGCCATTGACTGCGGAAATTGACTTTACCCCACGACATATAAACTTTATCTACCCTTGCTGCAACAGTCGGAAATAGCCACAAAGTGTTAGAACGCTGAATTTTTCATACTAGCATGCCCGTGCACCTCTGACATCTGGTTTTTAATTTCGAGAACGGTCAGTTACCGGCTGCTAAATCATAACAGTAGTAGCACTTGTTTACTTCTGCATTTAATTACTTGTAGCACACGTGCAATATTTATGTGGTGGAAAACATTGTTGAGGGATTAATGGATTGCTATTTTATTTTTGTTCTTAATCTATTTTCTATTTTTAAATCATGCCCAAGACAAATATATGATTTTATAGACTATACTACACTGAGAAAAGCACCAATGTAGCACAAAATTGTTCAAGTTGTGTTGATGTAACCTAATTTTCAAAAACTTTCTTTTATTACATTTGGCTCATAGTAGGCCTGTAAATATCCTTATTTATCAATTAGTTTGACACTATTGTGGGTTGCAAGTAAAATAAAGAATGGTTCTGATAGCAGAATAACATTGAATTTTGATAAAAATGTGACATAAATAATATGTGGCGTATAAAATTGTATCACTATAAAATATATATTATTATGCGATTTATAGACAATGTGGTGTTAAATTTCATATTTAAAATGCATTACTAGTTGAAAATCACATTATTTAATCATAATCATGATCATCATGCAAATTTTCAGATTTTGAATTTTTGACTTATAATTAGCATTTCTGAAGATAAGAAGTAAAAATTAAATACGCAGCAAAAGGGTTAAAGAGATATGAGTGAGAGTAAAAGGGCGTATCAATTTTACCGGGAAAGATATTTTGACATACCTTTCAGGGTTCTTTTACAGGTCATAATTTACATGGGGCTAACAACTTTACTTCCCCACTGAAGGAAGTTGTGCTACAGATTTTTATCGCTCAAGAAAAATCTGTAGGTCCGGGCTGGATTTGAGCCCACGAACATCAAGTCCTGAGGCAAGCACTTTACACCAACACCACCGAGGTCGACTACATAGAGTAAGCTACAAATATCTAGGGTGGTAGGTTTATCCTTTGTTAGTAGTATTGTGCAAGATACAAGTCATGTCGTGAATCAAATCATGTAATGATTCTTTAGAATGATTGAGACAAACCAGTGTTTGTGTGTGAAGTTCAACTTAAATCATTATGTGAAGAGTTTAATAAATAAAAAAAATAATGCTTCAGCACAAAAAAAACTTATTCAAAGTAGTTTTTCTTACAAAGTGTGTAAATGTGATAACCCAACTTGGATAGCTAGCCGGAAGATATAATTTTGTGCCATAATTATTAGGTATTACATACACCCCCACAGCAATAGGGGCATTTATAGTGTTTTAATTCCCCTTCATTCTTTTTTATTTAGTATTTGAGGGAGGTAATTACATGTTCTGACAGTTGTAACCCGAGCGAGGGGCATTTTATTTTATTTTTATCAATTTTCAAGGGTTATTACACAATCAACGTTAATTGTAATAAAAATGGTAGCACAAAAATTGGAAATGTATGTATTTTGAATATTTTTTTACATAAAAAAACTTCATAGTTATCAAAGCCAAATTTTTAGATTTTTGTATGCAAAATTGAAGCTGATAAACATTAAAATCAAAGTTTTCAAAATTTGGCAAACTACACATTTTTAAGCACACCCAAGATGTGTGCCCCACCCTTTTGTATACACAGGCATAAACATGCATGCACATACTTGGAAAGAGAATTGCAACATCTTATGTTAGTGTGATTTTACTTTCTAATTATATTGCATGTTTAAAAATGCAAATCAATTCATTAATCATACCTGGGTAAGAACTTAGTCTACGTAAAAGCTAAAAAATAGTATCTTTTATTTTTAAATTTGTAGCATATGAAGATAATATACATGCATAAAATATCATTTTAAAATATTTTATAGTTTTCAAACTTCCTGAAACATTCCAATAAATCAAAATGAGCCTAGAATCCAGTAATACATCTCTGTGAGTATTCTAGTTCACATTGAGCACACACAGACTTTAGTGGGAATGGAGTGTAACCCACACAAGCAACAATACTTACACGACACCCCCACCTCGGCTGGATGTGGGGCCAAGCAATGGAAACAAAACAAGAACAAACAAATAAACCAATAAAAGATTCCCCTTTAACGGGCTCACAAAATCAATACTAAGAAACTTATGAGGGTTGATGCAGATAACAAGGATTTTATATCCATCGGTTAATTACTCCATCAACAATTACATCAATAATAGAGACAATTGCCAACTAAATAACACTTTTTACACAAATAATCTTCAATTTAATGAATATAATATTTAAATGCGACTATAATCTTAATTAACAAATATGATAGCTTGGCTATTTAATCCATCATGACAAAGACATTTGTACAGTTGTCATTGTAATATTTGGCAGCATTAATCCCTCCCGAGTCGAATGTGGCTCCGTTATCTGATAGCTCGGTGATTTTAATTGTTCACTCATTTATAGCTGACAATTTCTGCAAGTCTATCACAGACACTGCCTTAAAATATGAGTGAAGAATGACCCTGGGGACGGGATGATTCCTGGATAACTTAGTGGTTAGAGCATTGGTGTACTAAGCCAAAGGTCCTGGGTTCGATTCTCGTGTCAAGGTGTCATTTTTCATTTTAAATAATATGATATTTAGATGCAGGTACAACCATAACTAACAAATATATTAGCTTTGCTATTTAATTCATAAAGATCTAAGCGTATTCCAAAATTGAATTACTTTACTTAATATTAAGAAGATACCATTTTGAACTGATTGCTGCATAAATAATTATTCCTCTCGTGTTGTTTGAAATTGTTTGGAAATCTATTATTTATAAAACAGTTTATTTGAAAACATGTGCCTTAAGGATGTTAATACACCATTAAATAAACAAATAAAATAAAATTGTAGAAAATGAAGAACGAATTGAAATAAACTCTAATTCATCCTTCCAAACAAATAAATATTTCTATAATTTAAACAATATTTGACCAGATTTTCTTGTGCTAATAAAAGAAATTCTAAAATACTTTTGAGACAGACCTGTTAAAACAATGAAATTAGGAAAATGAAAAAGTATTTTATTTTTGGTTGTATTTAAAAGGGGCAGTAATTCAATCAAAAGTTTAAATAACCTTGTTTTTATAATGTATAGTTATAATTTTCAAGAAAAAATATGTCTCTCTTTCATATACCTTTTAACATGATAAATATTATTTACTTCAAAGAGTGAAAAGAGTTTTTTTTCCAAACAGTGGATGACAGCCTAGGGGTTGTACGTGATTCCGGTATGTTCACAATACTTGTACTTGTTTAAGTAATTATAAAGATTGTACAAAGGTAAACAATTTTAATAGAAATGTAAGTTGCTAAAATGATAAAAATGTTTGTTTTTTTAAATCACGTCTTACTGCTTGTTCGGGTTATACACTTATTTACTAATTACGCTTATGGGTTAGGGATGATGAAGGTTGAATTTAGAGGAAGTGTACTCACAATTGCATAGAGAGGGAGTGGGGAACCAATTAGGAAAAAAACTCAATACACCCAACCGGGAGCGAACTCCAATCTCCCTGTCATCAGCAGCCTAGTCTACTGCGAGAGTGATATATTAAGACTATGCTGCCACCGAAACGGGTATAAAAGCTGTTATGTTACTGGTTGGTCAGTTTCTTTTCACTATACAACTCTTAGAGAGTAATAGCAGACTTAGTTTACTGTAGCAGTCCTGTGTTTTGGCAAATAGCTCTGTTAGCGTAACATCCAAGCCAGCGTTTCATCCTCTTTTGCGACATCTTAGTCGCATTCGTATAGTCATTATATAAGCATCTGTAGGCACGCAGCGTTAGCATCATGCTCAATCGATTTGTCGGTGAGGTCAGGAAATTTGAATTCCATCAGAATATACTAGAGGTTATTTTTCCTAAACAGTTTCCCTTCACATAAATAAGGGATGAAAATTCCAGCTGCCTCCCACCCCTCCCCCGAGTGTAATTAAATGTTAATAGTCCAGATGATCATTGAAATATTAGTATTTGAACACTTTTAGGTTATCAAGAGGTTGCGATAGTCTCAGATACAAATTGGATTCAGACCCTGGAAAAGGTTGGAAACAACTGCATACCTTTAAGTGTAATTTACAAGGTATCATTTAATAAAAAGAAATTAACAAGTCTATTAACTAACCCATAGTTAAACCCTATTGCACCATTAACACCACCTTTCATCCACTTTGAACAATAACAGAGTCTCAAGGGAATTTTTAATCCACAAGAGAAAATTTTGTCCTTCAACAAATAAGTTTGCACTAATGAGCACGACTTCCATATTAGTCTACAAACTATCTCCTGAGAAAGATTATATGTGATATTGAAATATTTTAGTGTTTGTTAATATATATTTATACTTTTATTTGTGTTTCATTTACTACAATAACATAATATTTATTTAATGACATATTTAAAGATCTTTAATGAAATATATAGTGTGTTAAACAACAAAACCGTGCAATTGCGTAACATTTTAAAATGCCCAACATAAAATTAATAAAAGTTTATATTTGTTTCCCATCCAAAATATATTCAGAAATAAGTATTCATAAACTGATTTCAAGAACTTACGGCTATTTCTCAAGATTATTGGATACTTGCCTATCCCTTATGAAAGTTTTCTTGATTTAGGGTTTTAATCGGTTAAATGTGTGGGGTTTTTTTTTAATGTGGAGATAATTAAACTACTCTACATATACATGAATATTTTTGAACGTGTAAAATAATTGTTCATTTTAGTTGTCAGTGTATTTTCTCAAAAGCTATGTATTTTTAAAGTCAAAATATATTTCACTTCATGGTCAGTATCAAAGTTGATGAATAGTGAATTCAAAATAAAAGTTTACAATAATTCCCATACCCTTACCATTTGAACAGAACATTATTGATAAATGGTGGGGAGCAAGCTACCATGAGTTCAATCCCAGTCTTTTTTCCAATCCTCTACCCCAAACCACTGACGTTTCTGAACAATACTCACTCTCCTTGTGGTCAAACTCCTGTTCGATGGCTGCATCTGTGTCAGACACGGGCAGTTCCAACATTTCCACTGCGACGATGGATGATAGGGCTTCTTCTCGAACCCACACCAGCTTGCCTACCAACAAATATACAAGCTGTCAACATATCGGTAAGGTAGGCCCAAAATATTGAGAAAAAAAACCTTTTTACAGAAATGAAGAAAATTTAAAAAATAAAAAATTGTTCAAATCAAATACTATGTTGAACTAAAAGAGTTCAACTGAAACATTGTTTTTATTTGCTATGATTTACATAGTAGCTGTTAATAACTTCAACTAAGGGAGAAAAATGAGAAAAACGACTTAGAGGAAACTAACCCATAATAAAATGAGAGGAGGATATGGATAACCATTCCCAGTTAACAGAATTGGGATTAAACCAAGGCCTTTCACGTCAGTCAGTGGTGAAAATCAATACTTTAATCCGAAATGTGGGTTATTAAATAATAAATATCAACATTGTGCCAATGATGTAACTCATATTCAGGTTAAATACTGCACATGCCGGTAGGAGGTGCACATAACAGAGAGAGATAATAGGGGTTTTTCGTTGGCTAGAGGTCAAGGTTCTGGACTGTCTCTTTGGAAAAAAAAGACGGGTCAGTCGTGTCCTTAGTGAGTGAACAAGTGAACATGTGTGCCACATACCAGACAATGAATTGTTACATTGTTATTGTATACATATTTATTGTTTTTGAACTTATATTTAAAACTTGTAATAATATATTAAACTTTAAAGCTACCATTAGTTACATTTAGTTAAAGAATGATGTTTGTTAGCCTGTCTAAAATCAGTGTTGATCAATAAATTAAAATAAATATTTTACCAAACTCACCCCATTTAAATAAAAATATCATTTATTATTTCATATTATCTACTAGAAATATTATTTAAGCCATCTTATTTTTTATTTTAAAGTATGAACATCAATTTTTATAAGTATTAAAAATTGAATTGAAATACATTTCATAATAAGATCATTTCTACCTAGAACCCATAGAAAAATCATGTACAACTGCGCATAGAGGAATGGAATTAGAACAAAAGAAGTGATCATGCGCAATTCTTAAATATGACCAATACCTTGGCTCAGTCGGTGGCGTCTCTGCCTACTGAGCTAAGAGTCCCGGGTTCAATTTCTTAAGTTAGATTATAAGGCATATGAAAATAAGACAGACTTAGCCAGCCAGTAGTGGAAAATCTATGGCTTGAATAAAAAAAACTGACCCAGGCCGTAGGCTGGAAACAGTAGGCCTAATGGATGTAAAAAAACTAAATATGAAACAATTCAAATTTCTTAATGGCTGTGAGTCTTAGTTTCTTATAGGATAAATAAAGTTATGGAGGCAAATTTTGGCTTATTACAATGTAAATTTTACAAACTTTTCCTGTAATTGTTAATGTCTTTAAAGATATGAGTGTTGAAACCATTTTAGTTATTTTTTCTACTACCTATATTTTTATTTGAGTGCTGTTATCTTTAAATCGTGTTTTAAAGGATTATTTCTAATTTAAAAACCAGTATTTCCATTTTTAAACTTTTTTAGTTCCAAAATTATTTACTATTTATAAAAATAAATGTCATTCTTATTTTAAGAACATGTGATATTTTCATATATTTTTAAAATCTCACAATTTAAAGATGTGTTTTAACATTTTATATTTGTTTTGACTGGTGACAATTTAAATATACTATTTTACTTTTAAAATAAACAAATATATACTCCTAACATTTTAAAACTATTAATATATTCAAATAGGGCCATAGCGAGGGGGGAGGCAGTCGCCCTGGGTGCCGAGCTGGAGGGGCGCCATCAAGATGTAAAATTTTTTTAAATATAAAATGTAAGATTGTAAAATTTATTTAAACGCATTGTTAAAAAGATGTAGTGTAATTGTAGATTCAGAGGGCTCTACACCAAATCTTAACCAGTCCTTTCAGACACTTACTCCTTATGAAGATGTACAGGAACAGGATTTGGAAAATGAACCAACCAAAATTCAACTAAATTTTAATGATCCCACAACATGGTCTGATTTGAATGACCATGTGAGAAGCTTATTAGTTAAACATGGTCCAGAACAAAATAAAACTGGTAATTTTCTTTTATCAATTATTGCAGAAAAAAGGCATTTTACAGGAAGTTGGTTCCATAAAAAAACTTTTGAACAAAGAAAGTGTAGAGCGAAATTGGCTAATTTACAGTGAAGAGAAAAAATCTATTTACTGTTTCCCCTACATGCTATTTGGAAAGCATTCTAATTCATGCTTAGAAAATTCAAAAGTAGAATTTTCTGACTGGAAAAAAATTACACCCTCGAATTCCAGAGCATGAAAATTCTGTAGAGCACTGTGAATGTTATGTTATTTCGGAAAACTTTGAAAAAGGGATTAAAGAGGGCAGTACAATTGATACTGAACTACAAGAAATTATCATAAAAGAAAAAGAGAAATGGTGGCACATTCTCAGAATTATTGTTGATTGCAATTTGTTTTGTGCAGTCAACAACTTGGCTTTTCGAGGTTCAAGTACAAATATACGTGAGCCCAATATTTGTGGCATTTTTTAAAATTTGCTAGAGTTTGTTTCTCATTATGATAAACAGCTAAAAGAGCATATTACCATAAGCAAATAAAAAAAAAAGGAATTCCAAATTACTTTTCTCCAACAATTCAAAACGAGTTAATCAATTTAATAGGTGACACTGTATGTCAAGAAATATTAAAATATATAAGAGAGGCAAAATATTTCTCAATTTCATTTGTTTGTACACCAGATGTAGCCCATCATGAGCAAATGTGTCAGATTATTAGGCATGTGAAAGTTTCAAAGGGTGTTTGCTCTATTGAAGAAAGTTTAATTTATTTCATAAAAAACTAGTAAAATGACTGGAGCCGGTTTAACTGAAGAGATTCTACAAAAAGTAGAAGCTGATGAACTTGATATTCATAATTGCCGAGGGCAAACATATGATAATGGTTCAAATATGGCGGGGAAGTATTCAGGAGTCCAGGCCCATATACAAACAATTAACAGCCATGCACGTTTTATGCCATGTGCTGCTCATTCATTGAACTTTGTTGGTGTTCACACTGCTGGAGTGTCTCCAGATGTTATCACATTTTTTGGAACAGTACAAGAACTGTACAAAATATTTGCTTTCAGTGTGAAAAGGTGGGAAATATTATTCAACAAACTTTCTAACATTCTCAAGCATCACTGTAATACAAGATGGACATCCAAATATTCTGCTGTTCATGCACTTTATTCACAGCTTGATAAAGTCGTCGGGGCCTTAGAGGAAATTTCTAACAATCCTCAATTCCATGACTGTTTATCAGTGGTTAAAAATCTTCCTAAACAAATTAATTTTAAGTTTGTTTGTTACTCTGTTATGTGGGATAAAATACTATATCAGATCTCCCGCGTGAATTAACAGCTACAGCACAAAGATATGACCATAGACCGTGCAGTTAGTCACTTGACTGGATTGAAAGATGCTTTACAAGACATCCAAGATACAGGGATTAATGTTATACTGGATGAAGCATTGAACATCTGTGCTGCAATCTTGAAATGGATTGCTTCTTCAAGGAGAAAAGGGCAAAGAAGAGGAAAATACTGACTTTGGAAGAAAGTAAGGATACTGTTTTGACATGAAAACAAAGATTCAGTATGGACTTTCATGTTATTTTGGATGAAGTCTTAAAACAACATGAAAACAAAGATTCAGTATGGACTTTCATGTTATTTTGGACGAAGTCTTAAAACAACATGAAAACAAAGATTCAGTATGGACTTTCATGTTATTTTGGATGAAGTCTTAAAACAAATGGAATGGAATTTTAAATGTTTTAGCGAAGTGTTGGACGACTTTAATTTTTTAATGGGCAAGTCTTTGCATTCTAAGACTGTAGAATATTTAAAAGCTAGTGCACAACGCTTAGCAAATAAATATGATAAGGATCTGGATACTTCTGAAATAGAGGGGGAAATAGCTAGTTAAGTTTCCGCCCAGTTTTTTAGTTGAAAAAAAATCAGGATTTTTTAAAAGCAACCTCTCTTGACCTATTAAATTTAATCCATAAAATGTCCATAGCCACATCTTATCCAAACTTAGAAATTGCTTTCAGATTTTTTTAAACATTGCCAGTCACTAATGCATCTGGTGAACGAGGTTTTAGTAAGTTGAAAATAATAAAAAAATACTTAAGGTCATCAATGGGTTAAGAGAGGTTAACACACCTGGCAATTCTATCAATAGAAAAAGATATTGCTAAAAATATTAATTACGATGAAATAGTATTGATTTTGCTGCTGTTAAAGCTAGAAACGTGAAACTGTAGGTATAAAATAATTCTGTTAATATTTTTAAATAATGTTACTTCTACATTTTTTCATAAGTAATTGAGGTAGAAATTAATTATAAACAAAAAAGTATTCTTAATTCAATTCAAACTATTTAAAAAAAAAATCTTTACTACAACAACTATTTAAGCTCATATAATCAGCACAGACTATTGAATAAGATTATCTATATAAGTTAATTTTTAATAAAAAATAAATAAATTATAATAGATATTTAATGCAAAAAAATATATATTTTGTTACTATTTAATAGAATTAGCAAACTATACACGGGACAATAATTGCAAGACACATTAATAATAGCAAGATTTTTGTTATACAGCTATTGTATTACATCTGAAACAGGTATACAATACCATCTGACACCATCACCTGCTTTTGTATGAGTGGGCGGAAATGGGGAGGGTGGGTAGGGGGGACGCCAATGTTACTGTTTGCCCCAGGCACCAATTCCTCTAGCTACAGCCCTGTATTCAAACTCGAC
>CABFWB010001357.1:133839-167372 GCA_902151455.1 Timema bartmani | reverse complement strand
AGCGTCAAAGTTGTTGAGTTCTCTTGCTACTTTTATAATTTTATGTCGTATTATATCCAAGACTATATTTATTTTTCATGTAGAACACCTCTAAATGTTAGGTTCATATTATAATCGGGTCTTTACGGTATATTTACAATTTGCCAGCATTTCCAGTTTTATTGAGAGGTAAGAATTGAAGTAGTGAGAAACTTAATATTAATATCAATTTACGATTCTTTCGATACCAGTAAGAATCTAGGGTATCAAAGTATCAAGGAATCGAGTTTGACAGCCCAAGATATAATGTATTATTAAAAGATCTTAAAAAAACTTCATAAAATATCATAGTGAAATAATGTACAGCAAAGAAGGACAGAAATACATAAAAAGGGAACAAACACAAAATGTTTTTTATAATTAAAAGAACACAGTTCACATTTTAAATTGCTGCCAATTGAAAAACAAGAAATGGTTGTCTTGAAGAAAATTGCTCTTTACCACCAAATCCCCCCAACCTAGGTTTCATTCTATTGAAACTCATCAGGAGGGAGGGTGAAATGTGTAACAAAATTTCTTAAAACAGGAAACCATAAAACACTGTAGGGAAGAAAAGAAAATTGGTAAAGAATGGTAGGACACTCGGATAGGAACTTTTGAAAGAAACAAATATGTATTTTGATTCCTCTTGTACCTTCTTCCATGCTTGACAAAAAGTTAAGTTTTACTTAAAGAGATATAAAATACTTAGAATCTAATTTATACTTAATAAAGTGCATTAAGCAAAATATAATATGTAATTAAATAAATGATAGAATTATAGAATAATGAAGGACAAACATAATTTAAAACACTGCCATATTTATAAACCATCAATAATTCACTGTTTTTCATGCATCTTCCTCAGAAACTATCTGTAACAAAACTAAACAGTAATTACTGTCAACTTGGTTGTGAAAGATAAAAACTTTTATGGTGGACTTGAATTTCTGTCTTGGGTTATGTTAAAGCATTTAAAGATTTAGACAATATAGCAGTCCTCAAATTAAAGAAGGAAGAATGGTGGAAGAATAGAGGAAGATGGGGGCATTTCACTAAACTGACCTGGCCAAAGGCTGGAAAGAGTTTATTATAATGGTGAGCAGTACTCAAAGTTGAAGGCAAGTGCTGAAACTGGCTTTTCTGGGGTCTTGATTTTAGTTTAATGGCAGTGTTCATTCTTGTGTTTACAGAAAGTTTCATTGGTGAGGCCAATAGATTGTTCATTGCATTGTCAGCATTCTAGTTGGTGAATTAGGTTACCAGATTTACAGGCCTTTGATGGGATGGATGGAATCGGTTATGTTGATAGAGAAAGATGCTTCTGGATGATGTATTTATCAGAATTTTGTAAGGTTGAGAGCCAGGTTGTGGTTGGATGAAAGTTGTTTCACTCTAAGCTTTGAGTTTATGGTGTACCAGAAGATTTCTAAGTGATGGAGGTTGTTTATACACAAGGACCGCTGGTATTTTTAAGATATTGTTGGTTTGTCTGGATCGTTTCCAATATTTGAAAACCTGACTAATATTTTATCGAGTTTTTTCGGACTTGGGTGGTACTTAGTCACTTGACTAGACTCTAGAAATATAGGGCCAGTTTCACAATCAAGCTGAGTACACCTCAAGTACGATACTATACTAAATACAAGACAATACCTACCTAAGCTTGAATGGAATGGGCCAAATTCACATATGTACCTGGCCCATACCATTCTGATCTAGGTAGGTGTCTTGTATATAGTATAGCACCACACTTGAGGTGTACTCGGTCTGACTATGAAACTGCCCCTAAAAGTGTCTGGTTTTTCTGGTTTGAGTGATTGTGGAGCTTCAGTTAGCCGAAGAAGGCTATTAATGAGAGATTTAGCGTATCCTCTTTCTGTAAAAACTTCTTAAGATTTCCTAGGTGTTTTTGAAGACTTTTTGGGTCGGAGCAGACGCGGTGAGCACATATAAAAAAGTGTTGAATGGGTGGCAGCTATTGAAGTAAATATTGTTGTCTTTTTGTGGGTTTTGGATGTACCAAAGTTTTGATGATATCATAATTATAATAACCCTATGTCTACATCAAAGCATGTCATATGCTTATTGAATTGGTTTGAAGTAAATTTCGGAGCCTAAAATTAGTTGAGGTTGCTTAAAAATAAGGTTAGATTGTTTTTGCCAGCTGTTCATACCATGAATATGTAATCTATTAAGCAAAACCAGAAGAATGAATTGTCAATTAGCAGTTAAGAAATGTAATTTCAAGTTTTCCCTTGGACATATTGGCAAAATAAGGTGTCATCCTTTCAGTGGCAGTGATTAGGGAGATAAGGGTAGAAGTTGCCTCCCTTATCCCCCACCATTATTAGAATTTTAGCAAATTTCCAAAGGAAATATATAGCTATTACAGCGGCTATCATGGTAACACCCAGACACAGGAGTGTGAAATCTGAACCAATCCTGACCTCTTGAACACTCCCACTTTCTATTAAAATTAGAAATATTGATTTGTTTTGTGCTGCATGAGGCGGCTGTACATGCACATAACTGGTTATTTAAAAGTGGCTAATGCACACTAAGCTACTGCACACTATTATTTACCTTACTACCACGCCACAGTCAGTAACAGCCTGGCGCTATAGCCATTGAAACATTGTCTTTTGAATTCTACAATATTTTTCCGTTCTGGTAAATCTCCGAGAGTTATTTGTTACGTTATTAGCATATTTGTGAAATTGATGCTCTTTTAGTGTTATTGACTGCTATTGTTTTGTGTGTCAGTGTCACGAGTGAGAGAAAATGAAACGGATTGTGGAAAAAAATGTATTTCACTTTTTTAATTAAAAGCATAACAGCAAAGAAGAAGGCAATGACTCAAACTTCTACCGCTAAATTAGAGACTACTTCTTCAGCGAGTATTCTTACCTGTGTTGATATATGTGAATGTTCAAATATTTCCTTTTTTGTGAGCCAGGTGAGCAAACCTACTGAAGTTACCCAATCTCAACATCACCTTCACAGTAGAGTTCCACTTTGTGTGGTAAAATGCTGTTCCTTCCAGCCTCTTTGACAAAGTTCTCAGAGACAAAAGCAAAAAGATTTTAAAAGTGCATGGTATTCACAATTTAAATGGTTTGAGTATAGTCTTTAGTTTACAAAGCATTTTGTTTTCCGTGTCGCTTATTTGGTAGTAGTGGTTGTTATGGAGAAACATTTATTATGAGGGTCTAAAATCTAAAGATAGTTTAGCAGATATGATTTCTTCCCACCACAAAGAAGTGAAAAAAAAAATTGAATATCTTAAGGTCATGTTAGAAACTATACTATTTATTGATAGACAAGGCCTAGCATGAAGAGGCCATAGGGAAGAAGAGTCCTCAGCTAATTGGTGTAGTTTTTGTAGACATGTTGAAATTGTGATCGTCAGATAATTTGCTTTTGAATAAGATGTTTTTGGAGAAAGAAAAATAATTTAGTCATGTTTGTCATAATGTACAAAATGAGATGTTGGACATTATGGGTAGTCGAACAAAAAACACCATAGGCTCATGGTTTGATGTTGTATGTAACCAAATTTTAATGTGTGTTTGGGCCGAATTTCATGAAATGAGTGTCAAGACAAACATTCTTTCAAAATACATACAAAATCATGATGTTTCAATTAACGAAATTGTTGATGTTGCCATTCAGATTGTAACAACTATTACATATCTTCGCAATGAAAATTAGTTTGACAGGGTTTGGTTTAAGGTGATGATATTTTGTTAAACTCATGGTTTTGAAGGACCATTCATTCCGCATAGGGGCAAAGCGCCACAGAAAGTTTGTGGAGGAGATGTTGCTCAAACTTTTAGTTCACCTCGTGCCTTTTACCACAACGGCCTATTATCCATTCCTTGACAATATTGTTGGGAACATTGTTGGCTGCTTCATTTACATGTGACTCTGTTAACGAAGAAGAGTTCATATAAACTTGTTGTGATAAATAGTAAGCCTATGTTATCGAGAGTGACAGCTTATCTGCAGAAATTGATGTATTCTTCAGAAAAGAACGTTTAAAAACTGGCTGCAAATTAATTTCCAGATTAGTTTTGAAGTTCACATCTGGAAATTCCCACAATCAAGTTGTATAACTGAACCTCATGAGACTTTTGAAGTTGTTTTTAACAATGCCTTTGTCTACAGCTACAGTAGAACGATGTACTTGGCATTGTTTCCATTGAAAAAACCACGATTAAACCTAGATGAATGTTTAGAAGTGTACTCTAGACGAAAACAAAGATTCTTGTCATTATTTTAATGTTAAGATCAAAGAGAACTTTTCAAGATGCAACCTATTTTGATATAGCTTTCACTTATTACAATGTAAACATGTTTATAAATTTTTGCATTATGTTATTAAATATTTTGTGCAGCTAAATGCACCTATTTATTTCCCTTGCCTATAATTTCTTGCCATGTAAATTACATAAGATAGAGTTATAACTCACATAAGAGAGAAAGTATAAATGCATTCCATTTATTAGAATTTTACTAGAAAAAACTATAGGCAGGGTGCCAAGAGGAATCAGGAAGTCTGTACTTATTGTCAGGTATTCCACTATTCCCCCTCCACCTCTTTGCTGGCGGTATCCTCTTGCTTTCCCCCCACCCCCCCTATTGGCCAATGCCAGTGCATCCTTGTACCCATTACTGTGCCTTTGGTTTGTATAAAATTGTCATCAATTAATCCAAAGTTATTCTTTTCTATTATAATTTTAGTGAATGATTTTAAAAATATATTTGTTATTTTTACTGCTTTTTACTGCCTTTGTCCGTTAAAATTAATTTTAATTTTAAATATTTAAGTCTTATTTTTGCTTAAAATTTTTTTCCCCCTTGGGTGCTCTGAATGCACTTTAAGATTTTATTAAAATTGATGTAATATTTATAAATGATTTATTTAAATGAAATGTGTAAATCAGCTACGTAAATTATTTTCTTACGAATAGAGATTTAGAGACCCCATAGTAAACAAAAACAGTTTTTTCATTCAAAATCGATATACATTTTATTGTTTTATTATTTTAATTTTATAGTTATCGATAATATCAATCAAAACTGACAGCTGCAGGTCACATGAATTGATGAAGAATATGTGGAAGTAAATCTATTAATTTTTCTAGCTGTCACATAAGTCCATTCATAAAAAAAAATTGAGGTGTAGATATTTGTAAGATCTAAATATCTTGCAAACATATATTTTAAAAATTAAAATACCTGTGTAGTATGGTATGTAGGGCTGTGCGAAGCTTTAACTCAACTTTGAAACTTCGAAACAAATGACAACTTCGACTTCGCTTCGAAAAATTTCTGGCTTCGAAGCTTTGTCAATTAAAATATTAACAGCTAAAACAGGAGTGCAGAATATGTCCGAACGTACTAACGAAGTTCGGGGGAAATTAAAGCAGTCCTGGGGAAATTTGGGGCAGTGAAAAGTCCAACAATTTTGTTGATTTTTTAGTACATTCTGGTTCTGCTATGGTAGTTTCATTTATATGAAAAACTAAGGTCAATGACACTCAACACCCGACACTATCAGTATGTGCCATAGTGAGGCAGTGTCAGTGTAAGCACAAAGAGTTGCAGTGTCTAGGGGCTAAGATAATGTGCCAGAGTTCTAGATAAGAAGTCAGAGGTTGAGATAAGGGGCAAAGGAAAAATCTAATAATTTAACCTGGCTAGAGGCGTGATTGAGTGATGAGTCATCAGTCACCTACCCTACCGCGGTTGTTTGGTAGCTATGGCTGTCAGGCGCGGGAGGATAGGGAAGGGTGAGCGATGTTTTGTTTTAGTTTGAATTCAGTCACCCGGTATATCGCAGCCTAATTACACGGTGATGTGCTCACAGTTTATTTAAACTCGTGGCATGTGTATTGTAATAATTGTGTAGTCATGAAATTGTTGTGTTTAGGGGACCTATTAAGGTTTGTACATTGTACAATATATAAACGTTTGTAAAAAAATTATATGGTTTAGTGAAAAAAATGTTTATTATGTCGACTTTTAAGAGCAAACAATACGGCAACTGTGCTTATTGTGAATAGCGTGGCAGACGTGATAAACTCGGGTATCACGTATCTAATAAACATCCCCAAGGAAAACCTAGAAGTAAGGATCAAGGAAGTCTTGCAAGTTTTGTAAAACGTAAATTATGTGATCAGGAAAAACTCATAGTCTTAAATAGCGATAATATTTCACCTAGTGTGATTGATAGTGATAGACCTTGCAGTAGTGACGAGTCTACGAAAAAACTAAAAATCTATGAAAATCAACAATTAAACCAAGGCCTTCCAGAATTACACTCCTTTGCCTCTTACTATCAAGATGTAAAATTAAATGTTGGTACCGGTAAGCCTACAGGTATCAATGAACAATTAATAACAATATGTAATGCACATAAGGAAATAAGAAGGGTGCCATTTCTGGGAGACAACTAATTTTTTTATAAGGTAGGTACTATAAAAATAAATATAGGTTTGAATTTGAATTTTCCAAACAATGTAACAGGCAAAAATCCTTATTCCCTTAAGCCTATATAAAAAATTCAATGTTTTATTTTGAGTGCTATGGTCTTCGGGGAAATTTTTTATTAAAATGTTATATTCTGGGGAAATATTGTGTAACGATATCGGCATTTGATAAAGTAATTGTCCCGCGGTTGGGCGACAATTGTAACGATATCGACGATTTGATGAAGTAATTGCCTTGTTTGGGGGCCTATTCTGATTAAATTGATGTTTGTTGATATAACTGGTTTTTATAGCTCCTTGATCGAGCGCCAATTATTATATTTCGGTCGCGCGTTGGGCGCCTATTATAATGCTATTTTAATGTTTGATGTATAATTGGTTTTTATAGCTCCGTGATCGAGCGCAAATTATTATATTACGGTATTATTCACATATAATTGCCCCGATATTGGGCGACAATTCTGATGATATGGAATAATATTAGATATAATTGGTATTTATAGCTCTGTGTCCGAGCGCCAATTATTGTGATATGGAATGTTGATGATATAAATACAACTGTTTATGTTGTACACGCTTTATTATTTCTTTCTTTACACTTTGTTGAAATTAAACTCTGTATTGACTGTGATTACTCTTCACTTTATCGTTTACACACATTTTCTATCTCTACGTCTACTTTCGCTAATTCTGTGACACTTTATGTATGTTTACTCCGGCCCTCTCTCTACGTCTACCCTCTCTACTTCACCGGCACATTCTGTTTATCTTTCTACGTACATTTAGCTTATATGCGGATGTGTCCCTTGCTTCTTGAACCTCTCATGACACTGTCAAGAGTAACCAATCAGGNTCTCGCGACACTGTCAAGAGTAACCAATCAGGTATTTCTCTGCAACAGGTGCAGTGAAAGCTAGCTTCCTATTGGATATAGGGAGCTGGCTTTTCTTGCTAGTTTGTTAAATACTGCGGAGTTATATTTTGAGAATAATAAACAAGTTTTTCTGGTGAAATCCTTTTACAGACTATTCTGCGAAAACGCGTGATTCTCCATGGATGAAGTAAAAGGATAATTTACATACGATACTTTAAAGAAAAATACCTTCATCCATGACTTTTTAAATATATGAGAGCAGTCCAAAAACAACTACATTATAATTGGATCTCTGAACATATTCTGCACCCCTGAGCTAAAATACTCAATTTATGGTCAATTATTGCCATTTATGTATAATATAAAACAATATTTATTTAGAAAAACTCCTAAGTAATTTAATTGTAAATTGTAATATAACATGATTTATTAGATTAAAATGAAATATTAGTAACAACAATTATAATCAAACATTTTCTAAGTAATTTCAGTACATAAAGTTCAATAAATAACAATATAATATATTTTTCTTGTGTAAAAACACTAACAAAAAAAATTCGAACTTTGATTCGGCTTCGAGAATATTTAATACATTCGATTCTAGTTCGCTTTGAATTGAAAAAGGGTACTTTTCACACCCCTAATGGTATGTATTATATTTGAATTAAGGTACAGGAAAGGTGGATAAAAACATATAAAAGGACCAAAAACAATATTTTACCTGATATGAAAATTCCCCTACCCACTCAGACACATTAACAAAGAACAAAAAAACTTAGAATTTTTAAGTTATAATTTAATTTTAGAAAAAGATTACTCTGTTGTGGGACAGTAATTAATTTTGATCTTAAAAGACTAGAGTTGAAAGTAATGTTAGTTTTGACATTGCCTTAACAATTAAAACTATATTTTTTATTTTTATTTATTTGAGGTATTTAACATGCACTTTGTGAACTGGCTGATTATATCAGCACACGAGAATTGCTAAGAGCAAATGGGCCTATGAATTTTGCTGAGAAAGGTATTTTCACATACTTTCGAGGGTTCTTTTACATTCCACAATCAACACGGGACTGACAGCTTTACTTCCCTTATGAAGAAAGTCATGCTATGGATTTTTATTGCTCGAGAAAAATCTGTTGAACCCGGCTGGGCTTGAACCCACGAACATCAGGTCCTGAGGCTGGCACTTTACCCCAAGACCACCGAGATCAACCAAACTAAATCAATATTCTGGCACTTTACCCCAAGACCACCGAGATCAACCAAACTAAATCAATATTAATGCAACTTTCTCATTTAAAAATCTTGACGTTTACATGGATCTTTGCTTCAGCTAATTTTTGAAACTTTTACAACTTTATTGATAGCCACTTAATTTTGATTATTTTGGTTCATTTTATTATCGATACTTCACCTTTCAAGTAATGTTCTTCTCTTTGCTCCGACAGGAACATTCGCTAAAGATCCTCATGAAGTTTTTGACTTCTTGGTAAAGCTGATATCACAGGCTAAGCGCCGACCGTCCTCTTTCTCCCTCGAAGGTCTCTATCACTGTCTGAATCGTACCATACTGTTCTTGTTGTCAAGACGAACAGAGAGCATTGCTGATCAGATGGTGGTGCTGGAAGCACTTCATAAACTCACTAATCACAGGTAATTACTCGGATCTTAAACTAACAAACATTTGTACTTAGTAAACACTATATTTTAAAACTTACTGGCATATAAACTATGGTGCGTTTTTAGTACTTAATTGAATAATTATTATTGTCTAACTATCTATTATCTAGTATGTGCTTACACCATTACAACTATAGCCTTTTATAAGAAATTTTGTATGCCATAGATTTTTATTAGGGATGGAACCCTTAAATCCTCTAATCCCTCGAATCTCACAAATCCTGAAGGATATTAGAGATTCAAGAAAATTTCAGATTCGAGATTCAAATCCTTGAAAAAATTGAAATTCGATTTACAGTTCTTATACTGCCTATGATGGCTCAGAACCAATTTAATGATAGGATTAACTCAACAACCAGGCCCCAGATCAGTAATTTAACACTTAACAGAATGTATGAATGTTGTAATGAATGGATTATAAGAAAGATAGTTAACATTTAGTTACTATTTGTGTTTTCTCTTATTCAATTATATTTATATTTCCTCTTATGTTCATACTTTTTTCCAAGATTCGGAATTTGAAGGTTAAATTCTACCCAACTATAATTTTTATTTTTTTAAATGATTTTATTTTGTTGCATAGAAACAGAGTTAGATAAATGAAAACTTTATAGAACTCAGGGGAAAGCTGAAAATTATATCCAATTGGCTTATAGATTTGTTCTTGTACACCTTTAGAAAGTGGACTATTTTAATTCAATCTAGTATATCATGCTTTGATGGTTCCTATCAGAGGTTTGGTGTTTGGTGCCGGAAATCATGAACTTGATTTTATTGGCTGCCTGACTTTCTGTCTTATTCAACTCACAACTGACGGCAAGATTACGTAAGTAACCTTCAAATTGTATTTTATCAAACTCGCTTAGCTTTAGAGTGAAATCTTTGTTAGTGTAGAAAGAAAATCACTAATGAGTTATGAGTATTAATTTATAACTTACATAATATGCTACAAATTATGGAATTAAGAGCCCTAACAGGTAGTAACAATGCTAAAAAAACCTCTAACATCAGACTTAATGTGAAGTAGTAAAATGTAAATTAGAAGTATACGAGAAGGCATTTTTCACTTGAAAGTTGAAAGTTGAGTTGGAATGAAAAAAAGCTTTTTTTTTTCGAGTTCGAGTAGTATAGATCAATATTTTTACAATAAATATTTCAAGTTTAATTTCTGTAATACAGTAGAACCTTTTTAATTCAAAGACCAAGGGTTGTCTAAAAGAATTCAAAATATCCTAAATTCGAATTAACCATTGGGTATCTAAACTGTTTATACCCAATAAATAAAAAAATCTCAAAATGAAAAATTTTAAAAATTAAGTCACCGTACAAAAAATGCAGACTATCAGTTTTTGCACTCAAATTACATTGGGTACTTTGGAAAAAAAAGTCTGGTCTCGTCCACGTTAATATCTTTTGACTCGTAACCTTCGATGGTGTTTGACAATTCATTGAACCATTGCCTAGCCATTTCTTTATCTACAGCTACACTCTCACCACAAACATTTTTAAAAGAAATGTAATTTCTGTCCTTCAACCCTGCAAACCAACCAGAACATGCCTTAAAATTTCCAACTCCCATTTTTTAAGCAAATTTTTTTGCCTTGGCTCAAATTAATGGGCCATTTAAAGAAATGTAAAGGTCGCGCAGTTGTTTTGTACCCTACTTTGTAATGCTAAAGGCAGGATGCAAAGTTACAAAGCAAGAATAACAATGAAAATAACTATTTATTAAGTGAAACAAAAAAAATTAATTAGCAGATCAATACAGGTTGTTCATATGGTATTTGGTCATCTATATAATACGTTGAACAAGAAAACAATAGCATACATTTTGATCTATCTCCATAGCCTGTAGCTGCTGTCTACCAAGCTGATAGCCAGTATTTTGGTATGTCACTAGGACTGAGCTTAATAGATAAACGGGTAAAGCCAATATACCTAGGATTCCTCAAGCCACCCTGAGACTGGTACTTATCAATCAAAGATTGATGTATACCAGTCTTAGTCGAAAGGATCCACTGCGTGAAGGTCATGCCCTCAATACATGGGAGTTAACTGTATTCCACCAGTTCATAAACAGTTAGCCCCAATTGGGTGATAACAGTATTAGTATTGGTTGACTAACACTGAGCAATTGATCAAAACTAATAATTATGGTGTACATTAAATCAGGTCTAATACGTGCAAGGGCGTGGCTTAGGAAGCCCTCTAAATGAGAAATATTTCGATACAACACAGCGGGCCGCTACGGTCCCGCTCAGACAAGTCGAGCCCAATGTAAGAGGCTACAATTATACCAAATGACTATAAGTAAGGAGGGCCCAACTGTAGGCCTGACTGACCCAATTAGGTCTTTATTCATATCTTGCAACTCCCTAATGTCGAAGGCGTACTTTCACCTTAGAAAATAAACTAATTGAGAAACCTCATTACTAATTTAATACATCTGTGGTACCTAATCTACTTAGCCGTAGCACGTACATATTTACTTGACAACACGCCTCACAGACATTAGAGCCAGCTTATAACCAATGTCAAATCTAAATATTGAAAACCCACACTAATCATACCACTTGAACCAACACAGTATATATTGTTTGGCCAGCTATCTAATCCTAACAGGCTTGTATTATATAGGTGAGCATCACCACTAAACTGTAAAACATACTAACCTAACAATAGATCGGCCCTGAGGGAGCCTAGTTAAGCTAAGAACACATTAAATACAATTCTCCAAAACAACCTATCGGCCCTGAGGGAGCCTAGTTAACCTAAGAACACATTTAATACAATTCTCCAAGACAACCTATAGGCCCTGAGGGAGCCTAGTTAACCTAAGAACACATTAAATACAATTCTCCAAAACAACCTATAGGCCCTGAGGGAGCCTAGTTAACCTAAGAACACCTTTAATACAATTCTCCAAGACAACCTATCGGCCCTGAGGGAGCCTAGCTGGCAATAGTTCAATGACAAGCAAGCCAAATCAAACCACCTCCATTTCACTATACCAGGTGCCATGCTTTGAGCATAGCGAAGCAGTTAAGACCTCGCCCATGTCTCCTCTGAAAGGTAAAGTTGAACCAGTCCATTAGCCAAGAGTTACTCAGACGAAGCGTAGCTAGTAGATGTCTATCCTTATCCTCGCGATAGTAAGGCTCAAGTGCGAGAAGTGCACCAGCAGTGACGGGGGCTAACTCCTGTGAGCCCAGGATTCCACTACACGGGACGCCATAGCATCCTGATCAAGCTGCCACGGTCCGCTGCTATATATATTTCAAGAGGACAAGAATTAGATTACTGTTCAGTTCCAGACACTAAGTTGAAGTCTTTCTCTAAAAACCAAGCTCGGAGTACTAATTTATAGAACACTCCCCGACAGGGATAAGAACAGGGGAAGAGAGAAGGGGTTAAACAATTCAGCCAACCACGCCTCAGCAAGACGGCGCCCGAAGGAGTGCGTGAAGAGTGGGGGAAGTGGGGGGGCACATGTGTAACGAGCCAAGAGAGAGAAAGAGAGAGAGACAGAAAAACATCTGAACACTAACATTACCAGCATCAGAGGTCGACCACGGGAAATCCACTCAGCAGAAAAATCTATGAAAGATAGTAGATACCACGCAAAGTGAGATAGCCATTCCTTTGTGCGAGCTAATCCTAATTAGCTCGGCACAGTTTGTACCACTTTAAAACACACTTGTCAACCTCAGGACAGTCACTGCCTCTAACATGTTTTCTTTTTCCTCCATTTTGCACTTTCCAACTCTCCATAATGTTATTCTATTTTTTATGGTAAATCGATAAAGTGTTCGGCTGTATTCCATATTCTTTTGCAATATTAAACTTATTTTTCACTCTTTTTCCACTTCTTTAATCACTTCAACCTCCTTGGCTAATCTTAAACTTGTGTAGGTTCCACGCTTAGACATAATAAAAACACCACAATTTACACTTGTCAGATGACAATGAGTGACTGTCACTGAGAGACAAAGTTGCCAGATTAGGACAAGCAACATAAACCTTACCCCTTCCAAAGTGGGTGTCACGTGATGGCAATGTCTCACAGAAGCAAAGCGATTAGAGCAGAGCCAAACCATCCCCTATTTTAGCAAAACCGCTTGCAGCTGATGCATAATTCCCCACTTTCTCTTTTACTATGAGTCAATAAATCTTAGCTGTAATTGACATTGCTGGGATTCTTGGGTTTTGTTGAGATTGTTAAGTTAGGTTTAAAGTGAGAAGAAACTTAAAAAAATTAACAATATACTGTATAAACTTCGAATTATCCAAATACTCCCTTCTAAAATTCAAATTAAATGTTATTTTTTACCATTGATTTATATAAGAATTTCATGGATATTAATGGTGGGTTCGAATTATCCAACTATTCAAACTAACCAACTTTGAATTAGCCAGATCCTATTGTATATCCATGCATAAATTATAAATAACTACAAACTTATTTTTTTATAGAACTACATTTTTTTTCTGAACAATGTAACACAAGCTATCAGATAACAAAGCCATCTTCGACTCGATAGAGCCTTATGATGTGTAAAGAATGACCCTGGGTACAGGACGACTCCCAGATAGCTCAGGGGTTAGAGCGTTGGAATACTAAGCCCAAGGTCCCGAGCTCAATTCCTATGTCCAGGTGTCATTTTTCAATTTAGAGAATATGATATTTAGATGCGACTCGAACCGTAATTAACAAATATAATAGCTTGGCAGGAAAACTTGGGGAGGAAAGAATGAAAGCCATGATGTTTGCTGATGACTTGATATGGAGAGGGGGAAGGAAGGAAGAGGAAGTACAGGAACAACTACACGAATGAAATGAAGTGAAAGAGTATGGAATGAAATATAGCATGGCAAAGTGTGTAGTGATGGTAATTGAAAGGACCGGTGATGCACCCCACTGGATTGCAGGCTTGTCAAAATGGCAACATATTGGAGGGCAATCCCTGATCTGGTGTTAGGCACTCTCTCCATGTTAGGTGCCTTGCTGTGCCTATTACTACCAGAGACTCTAAATAAGACTCTTCCAGTCACACTGGAAGATGTGGAGAGCATTTCGGGAAGAAGGAAGGCATCTGGGAATGTTCGTGCTGTCAGAAGAAAGTGAATTCGTGACTAAAATTGCCATAAATTGTTAACACACACTTTTGTTTCTTTGTTGTACAAATATTGTTATTTAATATTTAAGTATAATTTAAACATAAATATGAATATATTAAAAGGTCATATAGATTTGAAAGGTAAATTTAAATAGGCAGTAATTTGTTTAGTTAAATAATTAAGTATAGAAATCAAGGGGGAGAGAGTTTTTTTTTCATGGTTGGCGGTGGTGGATGGATTTGTTTTGTTGATTGTTGGGACTAAAAAGAAAAGAAAGGGAAGAAAAATAATCAAGAGATGTAACTGATTGTTGTTTTAATGTGTGGAAATTGTCAATTCTTGTTGTTGTGGGGAATTATAAGTGTGTTTTTAAGTGTTTGAAGTGTTTGTTTTGAGACCAATCTTTTATCTTGTTTGTTTTTTTTTACTTTATGGTGGAGGGTTGATGAACACGTAGTTTCGTTTGTCTCTCATCCATGATCTCTGTCAGTGAGGAGTCCGGGTACCCAGAAGCCCGAGATTAAGTCCTGGATGTCTCTGCACTGGCGCCAGCCGGGCAGGTATATAAATATTATGCAGAACTGAGGGACCATTACATAATGACAAGGAAGAGAGTAAGGCTTAGTAAAGCTATAAAGTTGACTGGAGTAGAGTTGATAAAAGTACAGAACGCAAGATATCTTGGGAGTGTGATTTAAGCGAAAGGTGGAAGTTGAGAGGATTTCATAAGAAGAGTACAGAAGGGAGTGTTGTTCTATAGGTGTGTAAGAGACCTGCTATGGAGAAGAGAAGTGCCCTTGAAGTGTAAGGGCGTACTTTGTACCCATTGTCACATATGCAGTAGAAACATAGACATTAAATGTAAAAGAGACTAGGAAAGTGGAGGCCATGGGAATAAAGTTTATGAGAAGCATGTTAGCTTGTCACAAGGAGAAACAGGATTAGGATTGAAGTCATCCAGGAAAGAGTGGGGGTACAGAGAGTACATGAGATAGTAGAGGAAACAAGAGTGAGATGGTATGACCATGTAATGAGGATGAAAAAAAGAGAGGATGCCAAAGAAAATGTTGGAAATTAATTATGTAGGATAAAGACTGCGAGGGAGGCCAAGAAAGAGATGGGGGAGCCGATAACAGAAAGTATGCAAGTGAGAGGAGAAGAATGGAAGAAATTAAAGGTGGAAGAATAGAGGAAGATGGAGGCATTTTACTAAACTGACCCTGACCCAGCCACAGACTGGAAACAGTTGATGATGATTATGATGAATATCTTGAATACTTAACCCATCATATTCCATGTTTGTTAGTTAATAATGATTAAAATATACATACAAAAAATTGTAAGCATATTAAAGAAGTGATGTACCGTTAGTAAAACTTTCATCCCTAAAGAGGTTTTATGATTATGGCAAAAATCCCGTTACCTGCACACACCCCTCTCCCCTTCTTCTTCTTCTTCTTCTTCTTCTTCTTCTTCTATATCCACTTTTCCCTATTACTTACTAATAGAATAGAGTCATTCCAAGTGCCCCCCCACCGTTGTACCATAACATTGGAAAGTGAGGAGATTTGGCAACAGTTAACCGAGAAAGAACCAAGATAAATATGTTTTACATATGCCTGCATTTACCTCAAAGGTGAAATTCACTATACAAATACTGGTATGGGTATATTTAAATTTAAAAAAGGTTTTTTCTTTTCAAATAAAACCTGCTAAACACTCTATCATACAATATCATGAACGCAGTTGTCGCAAACATGTGTCACTATTACAAACTCTTCAAATCTTATGTATATAACAGCAGGTATGATCAACATTAGTAAATTGTTTCATGTGCTTATTAGTATTACTGAAAAATGTTCTTTGAAACAGGATAAATGACTGTACCTTATATATCATTTATACATTGACAATGATTTATAACAACATATTTTCTCATGGATAAAAAAAAAAATTGGTCACAGTTAAAATAATAAGATCTGATACTATTGGTAATTATAGTCTGTACAAACTGTACAAACATTGAAGGTTTGTAGGTACATATATTAATATATTGTAATTATTATATAGCTGCTTTGGTGGCCACGTGGTGTAGCTCGCTACTCTCACAGTTGACTATACTGTCAATAATGGGGAGATCAAGGTTTGAATCTTGGTTGGGTGTGCTGAGGGTGTTTTTTTCGGTCTCCCTCCACGCAAATGTGGGTACACTTCCTATAAATAACCTTTCTAATCCTTAAAACCATTAGTGTAGTTAGTACATAAACCCGAACGGGTAGTAAGATGCAATATTAAATATATATATTATATTTGGAAGAAGGTACAGGAAAGTTGGATAAAAACATATAAAAAGAACAAACACTATATGGCTTTTACAATGAAAAGAACACAGTTCACATTTTACATTGCTGCCGGTGGACAAAGACATAGGCTTCATTCTCTCAAAACTCATCAGGGAGGAGTGTGAAACACGCAACGCAACTTCCTAAAAGAGGAAAACAAAAAACACAAAAGGGAGAATGTTTCTATCCACCTTTCCTGTACCTTCTTTCAAATATAAAACAATTACCTCAAAAAGTGAAAAAAGGTTTTCCTTTAAGAGATATATATTTTTTAACACAACAAGCTTAATATTTGTGTTTGGGGCTTGTGTATTTGTATATTGTTTTAGTATGTGTATTTTGAGGTGTATGTACTGTCTTGTGTGTGCACTTATGTACTGTTTTTTCAACCAATTTATTCTCGTATTGGTTCACAAGCAGGTCTACATAACCCTTGTGTCATTGTCGGATTTGAAACCATCAGTCGCCAGCTGCAGTTACACTATTATCGGCCTTGAAACAATTATACACTGCTAAACACACTATTCTCATGTCTGTGACTTTACAGTCCACTTTATTACCAACCAATTTGTTCAGACAATTGTATAAAAAATGTCCCATGTAAATGGTGTTTGTTAACAGGCTGGACACCGGCATGCGCACCATGTGGCACGTTCATCCCAATGCAGAGGACGATGATCTGACCTCCCAACAAGGGCACAACCTCATGGCTGTTGCAGCAGAGAGAGTTTGGGAGGAACTCTATGTGTGCAAGAAGCCTGCCATAGAAGAGGTAACAGCACTCACCATTTAGAGATTATTTACTGATTGTCTCAAGGGGTATGTGACCATTACCACCACTACTGAAGGTTCTTAAGGTTTTTAAATATCAAGGATCATCTTATTTTCTGCCTACAAACTTAATGGACATTGGGGACAATATTTACGAGTTGATAACAACATTTGAAAAGGGAGCCTCTTTTGTCCTCTATTCATTCCAAAAAGAACAACAAACTCATGCTCATCATCTGACTACGAATACCAGTCTCGGACATGTTTTCTCAGTGTTTATATCCTAGGTGGTAGTAAGGCATCTGTGCTCTCTTCATTCTTCATTGTGGAAGCAAAAATACTCTCATCTTTTCTGATATGTTTACTTTTTTTTAAAGTCATCACTTAGTTTTTATGTGTACACTTTTTATTTACCTAGAATGTTGATAAAGTCATATATTTATAATAATCTTTAGTTTTTTTACTCACCCTACCATTACACATTAGCGTAAGTGTGTATTATTATTATTATTATTTTTATTATTATTATTATGTTTTTGTTGTTGTTTATTATTTATTATCATCATCAGTATTATTTTTTGTATTAACTCTTAGTGCTACTAATAAACCCAAAAAAAAAAAGAGCCATAAGTTTAATTTCGAACCCACCCATCTATTTTGCTACCATCCCTACCTTTCCCCGCAAGCTATCTTGACTGATTAGGCCCACGGAAAGGGGGGCGGCGACAGCACACACATTCAATTTTAAGGTAATATTTTTTATAACATTTCACCTTTGGTGATATATCTTAAGTTGAGGTGAAAAGGTACGCGAGAAAAGGCCAGTGTTTTTGCAGTTTTTATAGCAAACATTTCTTTCTCCAAAATAAATAAAATATTGCTCCAGTAACAACCTTTAGTTTAATTTTCTTCCACAGTGAAAATCAACATTTGTTGAATATCTTTCAAGGGTGTCTTAAAATTTAATGACAACTTTTTCTTATTGTTTAAAAAGTTTCTCTTCTATAGCCGCTATGCTAATAACATATATTCAACAACTGTTGATATCACCATGTGAAGTAAATTAAACTAAACATTGATACTGGAGCAATATTTTATTTATTTTGGCCAAAAAAAAATGTTTTGCTCCTGTTTTGTTACTGCAAAAACAATAACCTCTTATCGCATCCCCTAAATCCCCTACCTTTATGGTTTAATACATTATTAAAAGATTCAGGGGATGTTTTTGTGTATATAATGATTTATGTGTGTATAACAAGGCAGTTCAAATAAGCAGAAGGGTCATGGTTCTACCCTTGCTGTTAATAGCTTTTTTTTTACAACCTCTTTTCACTTTTTGAGGTAGTTTGTAATATATATTTGGAAGAAGGTACAGGAAAGATGGATATAAACATATTAAAGGAACAAACACAATATGGCTTTTACAATAAAAAGGAGAATACAGTCTACACTTTACATTGCTGCCACTGGACAAAGAGGTAATGGTTGCATCTTGAAGAAATATGATCATTACTGCTCAATCTCCTGACTTAGGTTTCACTCTATCAGAACTCATCAGGGAAGAGAGGGAAACACGCATTGCAACTTCCTAAAAAGGGAATCAAAAAATTGGTTTCATAATCAGGTTGGTAAATGATATGATTCGAACAGGACGGTCATTCTGGGATCACATTGCTGGGCAGGCGTTTAACCATTTTGGTTGGTCTTGCTTGTGTTTCATTTAATCACTTTTTACATTTATTGGTGTGCAGGTGTTCAAGATCACACTGAGCTCGCCTCACAGTAAGGCCCCAGACTTGGTGGTGGTGAGGGACCAAGTGCACGAGACAGCCTACCGTTTGTGGCTCAACTACATTGACATGGAGAGGAAGTCCTTCTGCAGAGTACCTTGGGAACTGCACAACCAGATACAATCGGTATAGAGTACCATCAATACGTGTTTCATTAATTCAATTCTAAGGTTATTTGGAATAAAGCATTAGGCTAAATCATGGTTTAGATTAGGAGGGATAATCAGCACACTTAACCCAGTGAGGCGAGGGTAAAAATTGTAAAAATAGAACACTAAAAAAAAACACAAAGGACAAACTGTTTGTGAAAGCTTGTCAATTAAAATGTGGGTATATGTGTTTTCTAGTGTTCTAGAAAAACAATTTCTACTCCGGTATCACTAAGGCAAGTGTATTGGCTACCCCTCCTAATTTTAACCCTTTTAGTGCCACAATCTGATGTGATCGGCTCTGCCTACTATCGCTAAAAGTGCCACAATCCGATCTGATCGGCTCCGCCTACTACCGTTAAAAGTGCCAGAGCCAATGAGGTCGGCTCTCCAAATTTGAGTGAGTTTTCGCTTTATCTGACAGATATTGTACTAGGGTCATATATCACTGGAAAGAGAAAATTTCCCTTTATTATTTTATATAAAGTTGGCAACAAAAATCAACCGTAAATAGTTGTTATTAGAACTGGGAGTTTAGTACATTTACAATGGCGGACAGTCACTTACTCAATGTGCTAAGTGGAACGCCGGTTTTTTGCACACAAACTGCATGGAAAACGTATGTGTGGCTAACATTCATACTAATGTAAATAGTTTTGTAAACCGTTTCCAAATGTACAGGTTACATTGTTTTGAATTTAGAAAAATTTATTATTTAGATTTTCATGTTATGTCATGTGAATGAAAAGAAATAGGTGTAATGACTTTATAAATCTATATAATATTTTTAAAGATTATTAAACTATTCACTATAAAAGTTTTTTGAAAAACACATTCATTATGTGTAGGCATAAATATTTATTCATGAGGTCAGCAATATAATAAATCTTACTGTAAGCAATAATGGCCCAAAAATATCTAATGTAGGATATCAAATAAAAATTCCTGTAATTCCTATTTGGAATAGAGCACTAGACTAAATCACGGTTTAAATTAGGATGGATAGCCAGCACACTTACCTTATTTATACTGGAGTAGAAATTGTTTAAATAGAACACTAAAAACACACACAAACACATTTTTAAGGACAAACTTTCACTGTCGCAGACACCTTCATCAGGTCAAGAGAGTAGACTGATGCTCTTGGTTGAACTGCAAGGTTGACTGTCCACAGCTGACTATTTTTCAGTTATGATATCACTGTATAGATGGCAGCACTATGAATAAATAGATAGAAAGAAAAACTAAAAATTGTGTTACATACATTATTATTATTATTATCATCATCATCATTGTGACATTGAATGTAATAATAAGTGTGCTGGTAGGAAGGAGAGGAATTACCTAAAGTTAAGGTTAGGGACTTGTCTGGATTTGATGATATATTATCAATATAACCTTAACTTTAGGTAATTCCTCTCCTTCCTACCAGCACACTTATTATTACATTCAATGTACCAATAATAATAATACATTATATAACACCATTTTTAGTTTTTCTATCTATTCATAGTACTGCCATCTATACAGTGATATCATAACTGAAAAACAGTCAACTGTGGACAGTCAACCTTGCAGTTCAACCAAGAGCATTAGTCTACTCTCTTGACCTGATGAAGCTGTCTGTGACAGTGAAAGCTTGTCCTTAAAAATGTGTTTGTGTGTTTTTTTAGTGTTTTATTTAAACAATTTCTACTCAAGTATCACCAAGGTAAGTGTGCCGGCTATCCCTCCTAATTTAAATCATGTAATTCCTATTTATAATCATATTTATTCAAAACTTTATTTTCTTGTATAAAACTAAATGCACTACAACAAAATAATATTGAAATATATATTTAATTTTTTTTTAATATGTTAGGTAGCACTAGTTTTGAAAAAAAAAATTAAAATAGATTAAAATTAAATTTAAAATTTATAAATTAAATTATATTAATTCATTATTATTAAAGAACAGTACATACGGATTAAAATGATAGAGAAATCAAAATAATCGCTTCATAAATAAAGGTTTGGTGAATTTTCTTGCAAACCCTTACAAAAATGAGGAAATAGCTATGTCATTCTTCGCACACAAAACCTAAAAGGCCTCTGGCACTCTTTGCGCTTGAATTCTGGAATAGGCATGGCACTAAAAGGTTAACCATTAATTCAATTCTGTATTACCTCACTACGATCATTGTCATGACAATCTCAATTGCTAAGATGTGTATTCTTGTTTCATCCCAGATGGTAGTTCGGACAGCTTACTTTTGGTTCCTGGGTTAATTTTGTCGCCTAACTGGTAAAATTTGGGCTGTAGAATGGCTTAGGGATGGATGTGCTGTCCTAAGGGAAGTTAATCTCTAAGGAATGGTAAGGATTGGCAGACAGGTGGTATAACTAACACAAGTCCAGCAGTTAAACAATCAATCCCAATCAGATGCAATGAGAACGGTTTTCCTATTATTGTTTTTTTTAGCCTCCTTGTTTTAAGATGTTGATGATGATGTTTAAGATGTTGATGGTGTATTCTGCCTTGGCTTCATTTCATTTTAGTTAATAGCCCAAGGTTATGTTCATGTATTTTAGAATGTGATAAACCAGAAGTGAATTGTGCTGTCATAGTGTAATATCTTCTACATTCACTCACGTGTGTTAATTGAAATTCCTTTTAATTTTTATTTTATTTGTGCAGCACATATTTACACTAATGAGATAGTAATAAGTAAGGTAGAACTTAGAGTGGAAATAGAATGGGAAATCATTTAGATAAAACTACTAGGGGTGTGTGAAGCTTCAAAAACTTCTACTTAACCTTTAATATTTGTTCATTTTGACTTCAATTCAAGAGTCAAACTCTGGATTCAACAATGATGAAGCCTCACCAAAAACAAAAATTTAAAGTTAAACTTAAAACACACATTTGGTTTTTTTTTAATTTTCTACTATGATTTCCATTAAAATTAGTGTTAAACATGTAAAATAATTTGAAATAATTATACTATATTTTGTGATAATATGTTAATTGATCATTTTATGATGAAATATATGAATTATGTTTGCAATATAGCATTTTGTAAGTCATATTTAATACTTCTCCAAACTTACATAATTATGCAAAGCATAATATGTCTATCCAACCCTAAACTTATTTTTATTTCTTTTTAAAAATATTTTAAACTTTGATTTGGCTTTGGAAATATTTCATACTCAACAATTCATCTTTGCTTGGAATTGAAAAAGTGGACTCCACACACTCCTAAAAACTACTCTTAGTACACCTAACCAGGATTAAAACCCCAGCCTTCCCATCACTAGCAATCCAGAAACTGTGATAGTGACGTATTATCCAATATGACCACCAATGTAGGTATATTATAGTTATTTGTTAGATATTTCTTGCAGATATACATTATGCACTCACATTACTAGTGTTCAAATACAGAAACTAAACAAGAAGTAAAATAAAATGTTCTAACTATACTAAAGGTTGGTTTGTGTGTGCTTGTCACCAGAAAATCCAGAAGGTGACCGGCGGCTTGACACGTCTAGCTAGTCGCACCAAGGTGAAGAAGGAGGAGACCATTCGGGTGCGGTACTCCAGCTTGTCTCATTACGAGGTGGCTGATTGGACACTCAATCATGTAGCCCTAGTCAAGGAACTGGTTGAGGTCCGCACCAAGCAGCACCAGCAGGTACGCAGACTACACCACTTGAATAACATTATTATTTTAATCTACTAATTCAACAGTTCCCAAACTTGACTCGCGAACCCCTTTCACAAACTTCTGAGTTACACAAACCCCCTGGTAAATATCCATAGCCACACACTTAATTTTATACCTAATTTTTATGAAATCTAGTTAGTAATTGTAATTAAAATGTTTAATACCTTTAAATTAACCTAGTATATCTCCTCTGTTAGGTACTTTGGGATACCTTACCAAATATAATTGAATAATATTGAAACCACTTAAGTAAGAGTTTAAATAACTATACATTTATTTTAAAAATTAAAACTGAAATTAAACAAGCAAAGTACTGTAGTAACATTTTTTTTAAAGTGGTAGTCTACTGGAAATTGCTGCTTTGATACAACAGAAATACACTCCTTTAATCACAAAATTCCATGCCAATTTAAGTTTCAAAATTGCTTACAAGTTTTAACAGCTACTCACTTCTTCACGTGACTTAGTTAGAAGGATGTGCTTGCTTTCGATGGCACAGAGCTTTTAAAGTCAGGAACCACAAACGATTAATAAAGTCTCAAGTCATTTTCAGCATTGAGCCTGTTTCTGTATTTATTTTTTAAATAGGCATATGAAGAAAAATATTTATTGCTCAAATATCTAGAAGAAAATGGTAACAAATATGTATTAGCTTTATTCTCTAACAGTGGGAACTCCTCCTTTAAACTTAACCAAAAACCAATTAATGACAAAGATTTATAGCTTTTCTTTAATTCATAATCAGCGGAAATTTCAAGGAACTGTTTTTTTTTCACTCACGCTTAATGTGAAGTATTTCAAAACTGCTCTCTCTTCCAGGGGATTGCGAATCCAATTGTTATTATTGGACATGGTTGGGAAATATTCTCTGAAGGTTTTTCCAAGTCCCTTCAAGTGTTCTTAAAATGTTCATCCAAAGAAATCTGATTTTCTACTATGAAATTGTGAAGGGTATCAAAGCTCTTCATTTGATTGATAACCAAACACTTCCCAAAAGTTAATTTTTTTTGATTAACGACTCAATGCGGTCTTGCACAGTAAAAACGTTAATATTTGACCCCTAAAAAGTTAGGTTTAAACAATTCATTTTAAAAAAATGTCTGCCAAATAGGCCAAAGCCTGGAGCCACATATGATCTTGCTTACACTTTGCTTGTGAAAGGGATGGTTGGTAAGAAAAACAAAACTTTGTGTTTTAAGTTTAAACAATCTTGTAAGAGTTCTACCTCGAGATGGCCAACTGACTTTGGTGTGAAACGATATACAGTTGTAATTGCTTCCCATTTCCTCACAAAGTGCTGCAAAAATCCGCTATTACTGAGATATTTTGGCTAACCCCATGGAAGATTTCGCGAACCACAGTTTGGGAACCACTGCACTATTTATTAATAGTTATTGCTGTTCCGATACACATACCATTTCATGATCATCGAATGTTTCCAGGCTGTGGCCGGGTCAGTTTAGTAAAATGCCTCCATCTTCCTTTAACCTTCCACCATTCTTCCTTCTTTAATCTCTACCATTCATCTTCTTTCACTTGAACACTTACTGTTTATCTGCTCCTCCCATCTCTTTCTTGGCCTCCCTTGCGGTCTTTTCCTACATACTTCATTTTCAACATTTTCTTTGGCATCCTCTCTTTTTCCATTCTCATTACATGCCGTTACTATCTCAGTCTTGCTTTCTCTACTATTTCATTTACCCCTTGTAACCCTACTCTTTCCCAGATATCTTCATTCCTAATCTTATTTCTCCTCATGATAGCTAACATGCTCCTCACAAACTTCATTACTAAAGACACTATTGTTAAAATGCATGGCATTGGTGTTGACTGTCAAGTTTAATCACTGAAACATGAAAATCAGCCAATGGAATATATTATATGTGAGACTGTTCTCTTGGTCTGGTGGCTACTAATCTAGAGGTCCAGGGCTCGATTACCGATGATACCACAGGTATTTTTCCTGAAGGGCGAGTTGTTCCTATGGTCACCATACTCTGGTTAATTAGGCCTAAATTAGAGTTAAGACTTCTACTGGCACCTATTAATCATAATCATTATCATCACATCATCTCATCTCATTGGGGTAAGGTAACCACACCTACATTGTGCCTCAATATCAGAAGACTGTTAAATATATCAGCCAACGCTGTTAGAAGACTAGAAATATCAAGCCTACAAACCCTGATGGCATTAGAAAAAGAATGTGTTTATATTTTAAATGTTGTTAGAATTAATTTTGTGTTTCAAGTGGAATGAAAGGGTAGGTGAGCTAGGATAAGTATTTTTACAGTTTTTATAACAAATATAATTTTCTGGACAAAATAAATAAAACTGTGCTTTAGTAGATACGTTTAGTTTAATTTTCAAATATATCAACAGTTCTTGAATATTTGTCATAAGGATAGTGGCATTTTCATGTGAAACCTTTTAAATGAAGCAAAAAAATGTATCATCAAATTACAGGATGCACTTTACAGATACTACAAACTAAATGCATTTATTGAAGCAATATTATTCTAACCCGCCTCGGTGGCGTAGTTGGCTAACGCGCTAGTCGTGTTGAGCTCGACCGCTGAGGACGGGGAGATCGAGGTTCGAATCTCGGTCGGGTGAACTGAGGGTGGTTTTTCCTAAATGGTTTTCCACTCTCCCTCCACGCAAATGCGGGTTCACTTCCTCTAAATTCAACCCTTCCAATTCCTAATCCATTAGCGTAATTAGTACTTAAGCGTATAACCCGAACGGGTAGTGAGACGCGGTGCTAAATATTATTATTATTATTATTATTATTATTATTATTATTATTATTATTATTATTATTATTATTATTATTATTATTATTATTAATAATAATATTATTATTTTAATCTATTGTGTAATCTATTGTAAAAAAAATGGCCATATAAACTGTAACAATGCTAGCCATGACTCACGTTTCCTTCTTTACCACCTTATGGAAAGCACATAGAAAATTTTGATCGAAACCAAATATAATTTTTATTTTATTTAAAAAGTGAAATAAACTGGCTGTAAACAGTATGCCTGATTGTGAGGTCAAGTAAAGGCAAACTTGGCAAGTTTGGATCAGCTACAGCCGTGGGTTTGCCTTAAAAAAACATAGGAGCTATTAATTAATAGAGGGATTAAGTACGAAGTTGTTTTTTTGAGCAATATGCGCAGTGTCTTGAATACCCCGTAAGATAACAGCGTGATCAGGTGTGTGTGTGTGTGCGTGCATGCACATGCATGCTCTAATTTTAAAACAAAAATATAATTTTCCTATTTTCTAAATATTGTTATTTACTTTGGGAGTTGTTAAATGTTTCTTGGTCGGGAGGTCATGCTTTCATTCTTGATGATATCTTATCACTTCAAGGGTTTGTTTAAGTAGCTTTAATTTTTTTAATTTTTTTTTAGCACTGTGACTTACTATCTGTTAGGGTTGTACACACAATCCTTATTTAGTAAATGTCTTAGAGTTGTATCATGTATTCAAAGACACATGCTAACTAACTTCCCCTAATATTGTTGTATTTATTTTTGGTTCAGAACCAGGCCCATATGCAGCGCTATGTGTTTGAGGAGTGGCTTCAGACCGAAACGGAGTTGACTCGAGAAAGAGGCCTATGGGGGCCTGTCACACCTTGCAGGTCAATACAAGATATTTCTTTGTCTCTATAAGGAAAACCTCTTTTCACATAGAGATATATTATTTATTCGCATCCAATGTCAATTTCTTGTGTTTGTCTTTTATGGTATTTCTTTTACATGTTCATATCTAAGTGTCCTATCATTCTTTACTAATTTCTTTTTTATACCTTTTGTGTATTTTGGTTTCCTCATTTAGAAATTTGCTTTGCGTGTTTCACACTACCTTGATGAGTTCCAATAGACTGAAAACTAAGTCAGTTACAACTCGATTTTCCTCAAGAGTCAGCCATTACCTTTTATCCACTGTCTAGCGACCCTGATTTGTGGTAAATAAGATGATTGAATTTCGTTAAATAAAAAGTTGTATTTTGGTTAAAAAAAAAAGTCGGTAAATAAAAGGCCAGGTCCTTATATGGGGTAAATAGAAATCCTGATTTGTGGTAAATAAAACAATTAGATTTTGTTAAGTAAAGAGTTGAATTTCAGGGGAAAATCACTAAATAAAAGGTTAAAACCTGATTTATGGTAAATAAAGTTATGGTATTTCAATAAATAAACTAATTGTATTTTGATATAAAAGGTTTAAAAAAATGGGAAAAGGGGGAAGGGTGGATGCTAAAAATTATAACAAATCAACTTTAATATAAATTGCTATGAATAGAAAAATTACAGCTAAAAGTTCTAATGTTTTTGACTATTCCTACTATAAACACAAATATTTAAATAACATCAATTTAAAAAATATAATATAATATAATATTTTATTACTATTTAATTATAATTTTCATAATAAAGGCCTACTTATTACAAAATAAATATCGTAATAATCTTTTTAATTTATACATCTTAGATACAATATATATTATATCTATATACAATAACCTAGTTTGTACTGAACTATTTTTGTCATCGTGCAAACATATACGTCAATCACCAAAGTACATGGAAAACATTATTTCCAAATTTATAAAACAGTCCACGCTGGTGTTACACATCATATTTTTTAGCTTTATAAAATTTGTTAAAGCCATCTATTACAAAAAACTTTTGGTATTTAAAAAAATGAAAAATAGATGGTTAAAATAATATTTCTTGTTGACAATATGAAATAGTAAATGTTTTTGTATCTAAATGTGATAAGCTTGAATAAATATTTATTGCAATGTTGATTCAAACTAATTTTAGAAAGGTTAACCAACATAATTCTATAACTAAATAGTAACTAATGATAGTCGTGTAGTTGAATGTATTGTTACAAGTTTTAAAAATCTGAAGTTCTAAAACAATCAATAGCCTACGTATTCTCAATGCTAAATTTTTAATCTAACTGAAATTATAATTTAAGAAAGAAATCCAGTTTAAAAATAGTAAAAATAATGATTATTCAAGTATTTAGTGATCTAGTTATTATAGTTTTTATTTTCATTGTCCTGTCATGGCAATGAAACTTCAATCAAGCATAATTCAAAATGAACAAAAATATCGAATTAGTCTACTTGTCAAGAGTAGTTTCAGAGCTCTGTTAAGTGAAATTTGTAATTAATTAGAACAATTTATTAAGTTACCAAATGATTTTTAAGTGAAATTGTCGATATCATCTAAATTAAATAGCCTATACTTAGCAATACATTTAAAAAATTGATTTGTATTGAGTTTAATTTATTGGCAAAATTACTGTAACAGAGTAATTGTATCCTAGAATATTAAGATTATGTTACGATGTTGTATTAGGCCCTGCTAAGTTGAAGAAAATTCATCCCATTCTTATAAAACCTTTCAAAAGTAGTCTGATATAATTTAACAGAGTGCTTGGGAAGGAAGCCAACCTGAAAGGAGGGTTACTTAATTAGTTTAGGCCAGGGCTGCTGCCAAAATGTATTGTTATTTTCGACAAATTTCCTTTTTCCTTATAGTGTTGTTGCACGTTTCACACTCCCTCCTGAAGAGTTCTGACAAAATGGAAACCCAGGCCAGGGAATTGGGTGGTAATCATCGATCTTCTTCAGGAATCAGCCATTACCTCTTTGTCTGGTGGCAGAACTGTAAAGTGTAAACTGTATTCTCCTTTTCATTGTAAAAACCATATTGTGTTTGTTCCTTTTACATGTTTCCATCCACCTTTCTAGTACCGTCTGCCAAATATAACAAAATGTACCTCCTAAAGCAAAAAGTTGTTTTCCTTGAGACAAATTATTGGTTTAAAATTCTAATTGATTAAAGCACTTATTTTAAATGTCTAGAGTCCTAGACTGAAATGTTGTATTGGACTGAAGGCCACCTTGTAGAGTAACTGGGGTGTATTTGTCTAGATTGGACAAGTGGATGTTGGACATGACGGAAGGGCCAAGTCGCATGAGGAAAAAGATGATGAAGAATGAACTTTTCTACTTACATTACCCATACAGGCCAGAGTTGGACTATGGAGACAATGTAAGTCCTTACCCCTTCTACATAAACTAAGCATGTTTACTGGGAATTTAACAAGTAATTCTCATGAGAAATATTGTGGTATAAACACTTGACAACATGGTGTCAACATCTGTTTAATATTGTGACATAAATATCACTATCATTATAAAGTATTCTACTTTCACCCTTTATTTTTAATTTATTTGGAAATGTCTAAACGGAGACTCTGGCAATTAGTTTCAAAAATTATTCACTAATTCTTAAATGTATAGCTTATTCCTCAGAAGTATTATTTTAAGCATTAGGGTTGTGTACTTAGTGTTAAGTTTGTGTCTTAGGTTAAATTAGTTTAACCATCAACTGAATTCAACATTTTCTGAATTGAATGTCTAAACCAGGTAATTTAAAACAAGCATTTTGAGTGTTTACAAACTACACGGTATTGCTTTAATGTTTACATTTTGTTACCCATATTACTAAAAGTAGTATTAACTATGGAATCTTCAAAGATTCGTGGGTAAAGTTTAATACATTTATGTGAAGTAAGATAATGTTAAATAAAATTAAATCTCAATAGTTTATATGTGTCTATTTGGTTAAGACAAATCAAACTAGTTCATATAGGCCATTGTTAAAGCACATAATATATAAATCAAAGCAGGTGCTATGAACTCAGTCATGTAATGCATAGACATATAAATAATAAAGACAGATAGGGTTCACTCAGTATTATGTAACATTACATAACTATGTTATGTAACATAACTTTAACTTGTTTTGACTAATGTGAATTTTGATTAAGTTAAGTTAAAATAGTTTAAGTTAGCTAAGCTAAGCAAAAGTTAAGGTTGATACTTAATAAATATGACTATAGCACCAACAAGAAAATTGTAGGCCTTCTGTTCTTTCCATTCATCAAACAATAAGACAAGGTGGATAAATAAAGAGAGTGGACTGTTTATTAGTTAAGTTAAGAGTAGCTTAGCTCTTCAAATTCAAGGTTTGCCAATGCTTAGGCCTATCTTGCATGATAGCATGTTAGAGTGAGAAGAAATGGAAAATTGTGTTATTTTGCTGCACCTCTAAAACTCACACTAATTTTGTTTCATAACCAGTGGAACACGCTTTAAAATGACTTAGATTTATTGAGAAATATTTTTTCAAAAGGTGCAGCGAAAGAGTCCTATGTTTTCTATTCCTTCCTGCCCTAGTTAGCTACCCTACAAGGTAGGCCTCAGCCTCAGCACACCTTGAGTTGGAAGAGGTAATCTCCTCTATAATTAATTATTATATATTTGTCCATCCGCCTTAACTTATTGTACGTTGACTGGAACAAACACCCATAGAATAAAATGATAAATGTCCTCGAATGAAATTATTTTCAGGGTATTGAAAAGAATTAAACACTGAATTACTCTGACCTGAGATTGATCAATCCCAAGCCAGTTTTACTGTTGCAAAATATGGGATTATTAGGCTGTAATATGAAAAGTTGAAAGTTTTAGTGAGTAGCTGTTTGTCTTTTATTGTTTTAGAGAGCATTGAAGTACAAAGTAGCGAGCAGCTATGACAGTAAAGAGTATTACCAGAAATACAGACCGCAGAGTTTGTTTGAGCGAGAGAGGGACTTGGTGTTGGAGGCGCAATTACCGGTGGAGGAAATTGTACCAGAAGTGCCGCCCTCTGATAGCAATGGGGACGATTTGCGAGAAATAGGTTGGTATTTTGGTTGGGGACTTCTAGTGGAGCTATTCCAGACATAAATAACTTAGATGGGTGGTTCCCAAACTGGGGTACATACAATTATTATCGGTGGCACGCCATCAGAAGCCAAACAAAAGAAGCAAATTAAAGTCATAAAAATACATAGGACCTCCTGAAATCTTATAAATATATTATAACTAGGTCTAATCAAAAGTAAAAGAGACTTAATCAGTGGTTGGAGGATTGGCAACATTGATTAAAGTTCAGACAGGTGGTGCAGCCATCCACTGTGTGTTGTTATATCCCTGGGCACAATTAAAATTGTACCAAAAAAGTAAATATTCCTCATTATCTTGGTGGTACTCCAAATTACGGAAATTGTTGAGGTGGTATACCATTCAAATGTTTGAGAGCCACTGACCTAGATGGTTCTAGTGCTTGATAACATAGAAAAAAGAATATTAAGTTTATTAAATGGACTTATTACAGTTGAAGGTTTAGTTTTTTATGTTCTTGGTCTTACTAACAACATGGGCTGTACACAGATTTACACAAATGAGGCATGGAGAAAGAAGGCATAATTTGTGTGGGTGGAGACTGGTAAACCATTAAGGAAAAAAATAACTCATTACAGCCTCAACCTCACCATCATTGACAAAATTATCAAGGCCAGACTGGTGCCGTTGTCCTCATGTCCACCATTGTGGCTTTCTGTACGCTAATTTAGCTGATTAATTTTATGAGCCCAATTTCTTTTTTCACAAATTTAACTATTTTAAGGAATACAGGGCCAATGTTTTTACAATAATCAAAAGAAATTTTCAAAATAAAATTTTTCCATGTATAGAATGTGATACACTTTCGATTTGGAAATAATTTTAAACCATTTTGTTTCATTCAATCCCATTCTAATAAAATCTTTGATTGAGGTTGAGTCTCTGAAGATAAAACTTAGCACAAAACGATGTGTAGCTCAGAAATAATAGCATTGCTGTGTTTGTGTTTTTTCATGGTTCCTATATTGGATTCTCCTGTCAAGTTGCGATAGTAAGCTTAATTTTTACATCCATTACTGTTTTCAGCCTCTGGCCTGAGTCAGTTTTTTCTTCAGGCCCTATATTTTCCACTACCCTTGCTAGGCTTGTTTCAGCTTCATATGCCTTGTAATCTAACTTAAGACTAGGACAGGCACAACATCCAGTCCCCAGCCGTTATTCATCACTGTGAAAGGATAAACCCACATTTCATCAATAATAAATTTTCAGCCATGCCAGGAATCGAACCGGGGACCCTTAGATCAGTAGAAGACACGCTACCGACTAAGCTAAGGTGTTGAATGGTAGTATGCTTAATCTTAACCAGAAAAGGTGATAACTTAATATAATTTTGTAAGATTTGTTTCAGCCTACTATTGTTCTGTTAAGCTAGGCATTAATTGAGAATCTTATATTCACTTTGATTCTTAACATATCTTACATGTCTGGTTTCAGGATTTCATGGAGTTTTGGAACGTCATGCAGTACATAGATCCATTTCTGAGCCAGAGGATGCTTTGGATGACACAGATACGGACACAACGGTTGGAGAGGAACCAGACACAGCCTCAGACAATCAAACATTGATAAGGCTACTGGAAGAACAGGAAAAGGTGAGACCCAGGACAAAATACATTAGAAACGTTAATTCAGGTCGGCAGTGGAACGTGTACTGAAATTAACCAGTGAGGTAAATACGATATATATTTAAGCAGAAAGTTTAGTTTTCACTACTTAATCACCATCAACTGTTTGCAGCCTGTGGCCGGGTCAGCCTCCGTCTTCCTCTTTCCTTCCAAAATTCTTCCTCCTTTATTTGATTTCATTCTTCTCGTATCACTCACACACATGCTGTTATCTGCTCTACCCATCTATTTCGTGGTCTCCTTTGCGGTCTTTTTCCTTCATACTTCATCTACATAATTCTACTTGGGATTTTTTCCATTTCCATTCTCATTATGTGTTCTTAACATCTCACCTTTACTTCCTCTACCATCTTGTGTACTCCCTCTAACCCATTTCTTGCCTCGACAACTTATTCCTGATACTGTTTCTCCTCATGACAGCTAACATGCTCTCAAAAAATTTATTCCCATCCTCTCCAACTACCTGGTACCTCATACATCCAATGTGCAGGTTTCTGCTGCATACGTAACTATGGGTACGAATGATGCTGTATACATAGAAACTAGAGATGGGTCGAATCCACTATTTCTCAAATCCGAATCTACGTTTTATTTTCGAATCTCGAATCCGAATACTAGCAAATTGTTAGAAATTTTAATTATTTACAAATAGACCTACATTATACAATATAGGCCTAAACTGTAAATTAAGATTTATTTAAATCATGCTTTCAATTTTAATCAACCCCAACCACCCCTCGCAAATACAGGTTAAAATCCAGCCAAATTAAACAATCTAGACTCTTATTATTGTTTGAAAATCAAATCAATCAACATTTGAGTGTCTTTTAGTTATTTTTAAAAGTGTTGTTAGAATGAGTTGAGTTTCTAAGAAAGCATGTGAAATAAACAGATTAGGCCTAGTTATTCCTTGATCAACTTTAATCATCATTGAAGGATTATAATTTATTTTAGTAAGAAAGTAAAAATACAAACGGATATTTTTAATAAAGACTAAAACAACATGCTTAACAATTAAACATACATTGGAAATAGTGAACTCATTAATGCCTAAGTATGTTTTATTATTATTTTATTATTATATCCATTATCTATCTTCACGTAGAAAACAAGAAATATATTCGATTCTTGCG